>BRZM01000660.1:0-35900 GCA_033238685.1 Lates japonicus | reverse complement strand
ACCCGTATATAGTACTCCTAGATAGAAACAACAGTTAGTTAAATGTAATTTTTTCTCCTCACCCCATTACCTCCAGTCAATATCTAATCTTCCTCTTCCTCCCTTCTTGATATTTTCTATTGATTCCCCAGACAAGTTTTGCTCCTTAGCATGTGTATCAATGATCTCTCCCTTTCTGTCTCTTTCTTTCACACACACACACACACACACACAAAAGCAACTGGTGCCGCTATGTCGAAGACACTTTGACAGAGATTCATGTGTGTGTGAGTGTAAGTGTGTGGGAGGGTTAGCAGTTGAGGGAATTAAAGTATCATGCAGACTGTTAGATAGTGAGAGATGCATACTAAGTGGTGCATTTGTAATGACTTCCTGAAATCTGGAGCCTAGGTTGTCTGGTCAGAATGAGAGAATTTGGTATTTGCCCTAACCAAATTGTTGATTCCTCACCACAGGCACTGACCTAGGGGACAGGCAACATTGGGGTGGTTGCATTGTGCCATAGCACACGCTGCACTAACTGCTGATGCCATCTGCTGGCGAAAAGTGTCAACTACAGTTAAAGTGTTCACTCAGATACCCAGATAAAACTCCTTACTTAAAGCTTTTCAAGCACCTCTAACACTGTGATGCCTTCTCTACTTTGTTTTAGTTTCCTCAGTTTTCTTGCACTAAATTTCTACGCTTCTGTTTCAAAAAGTGCAGTGGTTTGGGCAAGATGAAACAAACAGATATGTCTAACATGCTTCTCATAGGACTGGTGTGTCTGCATGGTTCAAATTTGGACTAAATTGTCACTGCTAGTGGCAAATAAATTGCTGTGATCACTGTGAAGGCAGTATTCAAAGTCTGACATCAAGCGTTTGAAACATCTAGCAAATGAAACACAATTTGCTCGAAGAGTATTATGAAATGATGTCTACTCTGTCTGTAATTCAAAATCGAAATCCCACTTGCTGCATTTATGAATGAATGAGCTTTACCGCCCCTTGGTATTTTTTGCCTCTTTGGAATTTAAATGTATGCAAAGATCAAAGCCACCCTTCAGGAGGCAGAGGTGGTGCAATAAGCAGAAACCCCCAGACTATACACACAGCAGTCTCTCTGCTACTGTAACTCCAGTCAAAGCCTCCATCACACAGTCAGAGGTGCTACTGCGAAGTGCCACCAGGGGGCAGGAGTGCTCAGGAGTGTTGTCTTCTCCCTCCCCCTCTACTTCATGACTTTCTCTCTTAAGCTGTATGTCTGCCTGCTCATAGTAATTGTAGACATGCACATGCATGCCAACACACAAATGTGCACATACACTGAAGTACATAAGAGTATAAATATTGATTTCTTAGGGGGAAATCCAGATGTTTACACACAGTTACACATATTAAAATAAATGCCTGCACAGACGTCACATCGAGTCGCTCCCCAGCCAGGGATGACATTGCAGTTTCTCTCTGGTCACAAGACCACATTACGCTCGTATGTGGCCCCGAAGTGACTTCACAAGGTCACGAACTCCCCACTCATAGCTCCAGTGCTGCACTGCATGGTCAAGGTTCAGCTGCATCACACATCCCTTCACAGCTACACATCCACTGACTTCCTATTTATACCAGATTGTTAATGGCTACTCTTATTAATTTCACAGGGAGGCAATCAAACAAAGCCTTACTTGGGAGGGGGAGGGGGGCAGCGCAGCAGCAGATGTCTGGTATAACCTTCGAAATATTTTAAAATGGACCCTTACCGGGCAGGCCACAACCTCGGTGTTGGGAGGATGAAATCAAGGGGGGAGAGAGAGAGACGGGGAGAGGGAGAGGGAGGGAGAAAAATAAAAAGAGAATAACTGAGTTGCATGCAAAGAAAACAGGAAAAGACAAACGTGTGCATAAGGGAGAGAGTAAAATCGAATGAGGGAGGGTAGGCTGATATCAAAGAGGCCTTTGTTCAAGCCTCCCTCAGTAGCCGTATGAGGATCAGAGCCAGAGAGCAGTGGACCTTGAGGACCTTGAGAGGGGGAATTGAATGCTTACGGTGCAGAACTCTATCTTCAAGGCTCTCTGCCCTCAACTTTTTCATTTTTATCATTAATTATTTCTCGCTAATTGCCAGGATTAGAAAAAGAAGGAGAGAGAAAGGGCGCTCTGGGTCTCTGGAGTCTTAGACCAGTGTGTGTACGTGGTGTGTGCGTATGCAGTATGCCTACATATACACTCCTGTCCTGTATATAAAGAAAAGAACAAGGGAAAGAAGCACAAATTGAACATTCTTGGTCAGCAAGGTTGTTAGCTCTCTGTAGTTGATTGTGCTTGTTGAACCATAGAACTATTTCCATTAAATTAAGGAGATGGTCATAGCCCAGCAACGTCCTTGTACAATGGTTAACACTAGAGGTGATTGAGTGTGATTTTTTTTTTTCCTGGCCTGTGCTTTTGGACTGTTTTAAGTTGCGTTAAAACATTAGAGTCAAGTAAGTAAGAGCAGGGGCCATTTTTCCATTCATTTTGGTAAGGTAGAAAGACTAATTTACAGAGAATTCAAATTTCTCTGGCTTGGTAATCCATTACAGAGATGCCTTGTTTTATTTTTGTCAGATGTACCCTATTGCTGATGCATTTTCAAGTGCAGAGTAATTTGAAAAGGCTGCTTATCGACTCTTGTCTTCCTGTGCTGGTGAAAGAGCTCCTCTCGAAATCTGAGACATGTGAGTTTGTTGATGAAAAGCAGGGCATTGGCAAGATATGTTTGTCACAAAATCAAACACAGAAGACACACTATAAACAAACATGAACATCATAAAGTGTCATGTCGGTTTGGCAGCTCCATGGAGTGAATATATTAAAGACAGAATACAAGGAGTGCAACGTCTCTATTCACTTCCTTTTTTGGAGAGATGGATAAAATGCATTTGGCTGAATCATCTCCAGCATAATGCACTCTTAATATTCCTTGGATGGAAGGATGTATTTTGGTGGATTTTAATAGAATCATATTGTGAGCAGAAAGCTGTTGTCCACAATGGCACACAGATCACACACTCTTTGCCAAGATCAAAGCAGGCAGCAGTGCTCTCTCCAGAAAACAATTCTTTGCTCCAATATAAAATAACATGTCAGGCTATGGGTTCTGAACCTCTGTCCAAACACCACATGATAAGATGAGATTGCTGACACATATCCTGGAACAGAGTGTTAATACTGTGAGTAATACTCTGACTGAAGATGGGAGAAGTCAGCGAAGTAATGTTTCAATGATCAATTGATGATTGATGATTCTCAGTCATGGAAACCCAGAGTGAAATTGTAGATTGTACTGCATCTTTGGTAATCTGCACCACATTCACTGATAATCCCAGACACATCACTCTGTCCTTTGGAGCCAAACTCTGAGAGGCTGGACCAGACTGGGCATTGTGCCTATAGCTCCACTTGCCAGCGACAGCGGTCACCAATATTGAGCAAGTTTCCTGGGCTGTGCTGCAAATACATTAATCATTTCCTGATACCACAGTGCTGTCACTGGCATATCAGTCTTGCCAGCTTTGAAGGAATATGATGGAAGTCAGGGAAAATGTACACTATGGACATAGCCACATAGCGTGTGTTTGAGCCACCCACAGTTGCATTTTATCTCCAAATGGGGAATCACAGATAGACTTTTTCAGCATATGAAAGGGCCCCAAAGCCCCATAAGGATGAATGGAGTCGCCCCAGAGGAGTTGCCTTACTACATTCTGTGTATATGCAAATCCTATGTGAAATCAAACCCTCTTTTTCATTAATGTTAGCCTCTTCTGGCACTATCCCCATTTATCATATTTAAGATCAAATCACCCTGCACATTATCTGCCTTCTGATGAGCTGCATGTCTCATAGGTTTATAATAAACAGCACAGTGCATCCATCTGGACCCAGACCAGGTCCTGTGGCTTCTGTTACACCCCCCCCCCCCCCAAAAAAAATCACCTTGTTGTGATGGATGAACCTACCTTGGAGCTGGTTGTCATGTTTTACAGTTCACCTGATGCCTTCCTGATCAAGTTCAGTGCGGCCGTTAAAAGTGCAGCATGAGCAGCAGATATGCTAATGTGCTTTGATTGGCACCCTCTAACTGACACTAATGCCACAGTTTCCAATACTAATGTCACCAGCTAATTGGGTAAATTGACTTTGGACATATAGTAGCTTAAAACATGCTTCATACTCCATGACAGATAACAGGTACACAGGGTTACCATTGGGTGAATCTGGGGAAATGTTATATTTCCTTATTTGTGCAGCAAAAATACTGTATGTACCAGCCACAAAGCGGGATAAGTTTTTCTCTCACTATTAATTTTTGACATTTTTAGGTCAGGAGCTATGTGTGCAGTTTGTTTACCACCACTGTTGGCAGGGCACTGAAGCGCAGCTGTAACATTAACCCCAGCCTGTGCTCAGAGGAGTTATGAATTTTGGTTGGCATGATAACCGCCCATCTCTTTCTTTTTGTCCCCCTCTCTCCAGCGTCTTCTTTTGCCTGCTCCCCCAACAGCGTGCTGACATTTTAGCATTAGTAGTTCTGTCAGAGTGTGAAAGAGTCAACCCATACTGTCCCCCGCCTTAGTGCCCCAGGATAGCAGACTGTCTGGTATGTGTGTTTTGTGTATTCTCTGCACCAGATGATTTTGTTTTTCAGTCAATACTGCAGCCTGCTGTGTATCATTGGGAATGAAAGTACCTCGTAGCCTCTCAGCCTCTCAGCCTCTCTAAATCCACCCAAGATGATTCTATAACGGCGTGTCAAAGTTCAAAACATACAATATTCTCACTCAATCCCTCTATAAAACCACTGTCCTGTTCAATCACATCACTTTGCAGCCATTCATACTCTTGTCACCCAGCCTTGTCTCTGCCTAAATTCATGTGCCAGACCATGGACCAAGACCCTGTGGGCCATATGCAGAACACAGGGAGCTGGCTGTGCTTACAGCATGAAGCCTTCATTATGTGGTGCCTACAGTATATGGAACAAACTGAGTGCAAACTCACAGTACCCAGATGGACTTCCACGGGGCATAAGGGATCACATTTGTGTAATATCACAGTGCAGCAGATGATGGTGTGCACATTTTCATGTTAGATCATCAGAGGGTATTGTGTTTATGTCAGGTGAGATAAAATTAGTGTGTTTTTGTTTGAGTGTTAGATAAGGAAGAGTATAATGTGTTTGGGCACGTGGCCTGGCCTGCCCGCTGTGCTTAGTGTCAGGATACAGTGTGACTGTGTGGAGTAGGCTGGCATGGCTGGGCATGCCCCTTGCACCCCCACAGGGCTTTTGGAAAGTGCACATCTCACCAAAATGTCACCTTAACTACAGTGAGCCACCCTAAACACAACCAAGCGCTCTTCCTGTTTCTCCTCTCCTCCCTCTTTTGTCCTCTTTCACTCGCACCCTCTTACTCATTTTACACACTCACCTGAATCACTCTTGAGGAGTAAATGTAATGCAAAGCAAGCCTCTCTTATGCGTAATTAACTGCCTTGTACAGTAAATCTGAACTGCATGTGTGTGGTTAATGAGCGATTGCGGGACCACAGCAATAATATGGTGTATTGGTCACAACTGTTGCTAATATGTCACTCAAGAGGATGATTTTGCGCGCGAGTGGAGTTCGTGTCTTCTTGTATGTTAATGATGAGAGGAGGCATATATTGCCTCAGAATTCTATGTGCGTGGTTATGCAATTATGATAATAAGCATTTACAAGCTGCAAAAGAGTGGCCAGGGGCCAAATGGGAGATAAGGGAGAAAAAGTTATGAGCTGAAAAATAATTTGACGGGTAGTTATTACAGGCTTATTGCTTGTGGATGACATCTGTTCTCTGGCTCCTGACAGCACATCATCCTGACTTTCTTATAATAGCTTTGGTTGGCAGATCAGGACTGAGTTGAGAATAAATTAAATGATTCCTACAGCACAGTATTAGGAGCTTTTTTAAATATTGGCACTTTTATGAAAAAAGGGCCATGCTGTAATCACTCAGGCTGAACTTTGATTAGCGGTGAAGTGAGCTGGTGAGGTGTGGTTTCATGGTGACCAAACTTATGTGGTTATGACAGTTCATCCTCCATGTCTCTCCCTAATTCCAACCTTCCCTCATCACTTTTTCTCCATGGGACCTTTCATGTTCGTTCTATTCTTCATCTCGCTGCTTGTGTCTCATTTCTTCCTGTTCTCATGCTGTTATCCATGTGTTGATTTGTACTATCCTTTCTGCTGTCTTTTGCTTTAACATTACAATAGCTATTACAAAATGTCCTGCTTTGTTCACTGTAATGCCTTCATTCCTTTTGCCAAGGGTGGGTGCTTGTCATTGCCATTGTCAGTATAGGTTTGCTACATTATTCCATGTATGTCATTGCACCATGTGGCATTCAGAAAATACTGCCTTCTATTTTCGAGGCTACAGTACAGTGCACTATGTACCATAACAAATACAGGTCTCCTGAGTCTTAGGTATCAGATTACTGTTAAATCATAAAACAAGTGATTAGCTGATAAATTCCCAAAAGATAAATTCAGTGAGATTTGGCTTGAGAAAAGAAAGATAGGTGTTTTGAATAGCGCTGAAGTCTGTGACCATAGTGTACACCACCCTTGCTAGCCCAGCTGAAAATACTGGTATAAAGTCAGAGGTCTGATAAAGAAAACTCTTAGGGTCCAAACAGGATCAGTTTCTTGATGGTTGAGATTCGGAGATATTGACTTGTTAAGACCAAGTTCCTCACTTCTTTATTGAAGAGCTGAGGCATGTGCTTTGGTTGGTGGTACAGCTGTAGCTTGCTATAACTGTTCCTGATAGATTTACTGAACTGTGGCATAATTAATGAAGTGTGTTCAAGGGCATATTGGCTGCTGTCAGGTGCTTAACATTTCTACCATCCTCGGTTCCGGCTGCGTGTGTTGATGATAATCTTTGCTCCAAGTGATTGATCTGCTGTTTTAAATTCAAATTGCCCCTGATGTTGCCTTAAAGTGTTACTATCTCCTCTTCCCATGTGTCTGCGTGTCTGTGACCTGGTGCAAAGCAGCAACTGCTTCATAAGTTGTATAGATTTATCCTGTGTATTATTATTGTCTTAGCATCTATGTCGGTAAGCCATTAATCTCTGGTTGTGCTTGACTTCTGAGCCTTCACATGGTGAGTGTTTGGTAAGTCTAACACCCCAGACTGTGCTCATCTTGGTGTGGATATCAGCGATGAGACTGCATGACCTCAAGTGTAAATCCCGACACTTGGCTGTGTTTGATCTTTTATGTCTCCAAAACACAATTGAATAGTATATGTGTGCGCACTATGAAATTAGCCTAGTAGACCAGAACATATTGATCAAGATTATATTTGGTGCAGGCCTCACGAGAACTGACAACACATTCATCGGTTATGGGGGCATTTGTAATTACTCAGCGAATGCAACCCTGTTCCACCACTCAACTCTGCTCCCTCTCCTTCACACCTGCTGGGCCTGTTATCCATATTCATGAGTAAAGATGAGTTGCACTCACAGTGCTTTTGGATGTCGCACGTAGAGTTAAAAAAACATTACACACACAGGTGTTTAGGGGTGCGAAAAAAAACATACAGAATTAAAAATATTTATGAACCTGCTGGTGGGCGCTGAGCAGGCCTGTGAGCTACCTGCCAAAATAAAGGCAGGCACACATAGCCCCTGCACACAGACAACAGTGTGTGCATTAGCATTCACACAGCAGCATTCAGCCTAAATGGCTCATACATAATATGGGACATACATTAAAAAGCTTACCTTACAGGTACTACCACTGGCTCCACGCATTTTGCGCTTATGGATTAAATTCCATTTATGCATGTTTAACTGCAGTAAGTTAGAATTATCGCTCTTGTCCAATTACTCTTTTCCCAGTTCCATTTGGATTCTTGCTCTCTCCCTGCTCTCCATCTCTTTTCATCTTTCTATATTTTTTCTCTCGTGCCTCCTCCCATTTGCCAAGGTTATAGAGTGGTAATTAAATGAACTGGAGGGATATAGAGTAATAACATCTTTCTCTGGGCTACCTTAAGATCCAACACTTCCATAGCCAAAAATTAAAGAAAAAAAAAAAAAATTCTCATTTTCCTCTGTTTGTCCTTCCCTCGCTCTCTTTCTCTCTCCCTCACTAATGATCGATATGTCCTAATGTTTCAGATTTGCCTTGGTCTCTGTTATCTCTTTTCTATTAATATGCAAACAAATTGCACATAAGTAGGCCCGTAGTAGAGGAGACAGTTAATTTTCACTCTAGCCATGAGCAAGCATGTGAAACAACAAGAAACATGTGAGAAAACGGGGGAAAAAAAGACACAGAGAGAAGGAGAGGAAGTTCGAAGGGGTAAGATGGTGAGAAAACAGCTGGTGGTCTAGCAGTGCTGTGTTTGCGAAAATGTTGGCAGCCTGGTGACCCGAAACTTTCCTCTCCTCTTCCAACACCAACATGCAATCACTGCAGTGAGAGGAAAGTCTGCATTCAGCCTCAGCTCATGAGACCGTGGTTAATTATCATAATGAAACATGAATAACAAACAAAAAAGCGGCCAAAGAACACAGAGTTAAACACACTGTGCTCAAAGCAACTTCTTACCTACACCATGTGAGACAAAGAAAACTTTCTGAGAGACTGTGCAGTCTGAAACACGCGATGTGGAGTGTAACCTCTTGAGTTGTTTGTCTGTTGGTACTTTATTTATGCATGTGTTTTTATATAAAAAAGGTTAAGTTTTCTCTTTTTAATATGCTGCTTAATTGCAAAATCAGAAGTAAACAGAAGGATAAGTGGCCAATAATCTGAGCCTGTGAGGTTGCGTTAGCGTCTGGCGTTGAAAGATTAAATGCTAGGATTGTTTACTTTGCTACTTTTGCTTTATCTCATTAAACACAACCTACAGGTAAATGTGACGATTCGATTTGTAAAGTCATGTACTTTTAATGACATTGTGCAGGCGTTTCAAATTTTTGGCTTAAACTACTTTTAGTCTGTGTTTTGGAGTAATTCTGCATTATAGTGTTATGATTATGTTATTAGTACGCATTTGGATGATAATAATGGCCAGTGTGCAGCAAGAAACAATTACTTAGCAGTTGCCTGGCCCAAAACAGCGATAGCTGAAGCTTTTGATTTTCTTGAATAATCAACACAATTGAGGCCCCAGTGGTTGAACTGAAGCTTTATTGCATGATTTAATAAGGTTTTCATAGATCCCTGGATTTGCTTACAGTCTAGCTCCATAATGAATAATTTTTCTCAATCTTTTCCTGTTTAGTCACAGTTAGATATCATACCAATTCAGTTCAATGTGATTATTATCTGCAAGTGGTAGTTCATTTCTTATGTATGAATCCTGCTTAAGATTCTGTTTAAACTCCATGAATCTTAAACTTGATTCATTTTGTTGTGAACACACATTCCATCAAGCAATTAGGTGCCTTGTGGGATGCCGACTGAAATAACACACACATAATAAGCTTCATGAATGTGGTTGAAGGTGTGGATCACAATGGGACCTGACGGGTAAGCGTGGGTGCAATAAGTGAGAAAATTCAATTTAGATGTCTACTTATAATAAGTGCGGAATTCACATTCTGAGAATTTGTGTCTTGTGATCGAACTTAGCAACTAGTGTGTCTATTTCCATGACACACAGTTTTCTCTGTGCTCTTCCAAAGTGATTTGTAAATGTCCTCTCTCTTATTTCCTCCCTTTTCCTCTCCTCTTAATCCATTTCTTACTCTGGCTTGCTGTTGTTTTTACCCCCATACTTTATATACTATTTTTCCTCTCACCTTTTTTATGTCTAATTCTCCCACTCCTGTGTGCCTTTTTCTCTCCTGTTCTCTTCACTCTGTCACTTCTCCTTCTTAGAGACATAGGTCTTAAATAGCCTGCTCTTTGTCCTCTTCTCCAAACTCCTTTTTTTTTTTTTTTTTTTTTTTACGTCTCCCTTACATTTTCCTATCTTTGGTCCATGAGTATTTCTCCCATACACTTGAAAAATATATTTTTCTCAGTATTCTATTTTGTGCTCAACTATTTTCTCACTCCCTCTGTGTGGGAGGGAGCACTCTTTTTTCAGCTGAGAGTTCTTATCAAAGCTCACAATTCAACTATTTCTACAATTAGACTCGTCCTCTGGGTCTCTCTTTTCTCTGTCTTCTTGTATTTAGCTCATTTCGATGTTTCCTCAATTTTCTTGCCCTGGCTTTTTATTCTACCTAATCTTACCTCTCTTGTGTCTCTTCGCCTGCTGATCTCCCTCTCTTGTCCTCTCTCTCCCTAGCTCTTTCTCCTACAGTCCCTTTCTCTCCCTCGAGGTTCTAGCTTATAAACATTTTGAGTGTCTGCCTTCAGATATCCAGGGCAAGTCTGTCACCAGAATCATTTCAATGCTTATTTCCTGGCATGTGTGATAAATAAATTCACTCTGACAAACACACAGTCATCAGCTTCAGAGGATTGGACACAAGCTTCATTTTATCGCCACCAGCTCCCCTCTCTTTTCCCAGAACTGGGCCATCAGTATCTGAAGCCATCGCATTCAGTAAACTTCTTACTGGACATGTGTACACAAACACAGCCTCACACACACATATTTACTCTCAGTGAGCAAACATGCAAATACTGTTATGCATACAAAACAGCATATACTGTACACAAAACAAAATTGTACACAAAACTTGCTTACATACACACATACTGTACACACTAATACACACAAACATAAACACAGAGATAATGCCAACAAACAAACATAGCTGCAGATGCACAGGACACATCCACACTGTACGGCTGTACCGCATTCGATGCATGTTGCTATACACTGTTTGTTACAGCCTTGCAGAAAGCTGCCTGTTTACATCCATTGTCATTCCTGGCCCTGTTCTTGAGTCAAAAACACCATTTCATGAGCACCAAGGTCATGCAGACTGACAGAAAGATTCATTCAGGCGCACAGAACTCTCTGGGCACACCTGAATGTCTACATTGGACACACACAAGAGAGGTGGAGGGAATTGTGTGTGGCTCAGAGACAGGGAACAGTTACATCTTTTAATGTTGTTAGCGGTACAGTAGGGGATTCAGGGGATTCCTCCGCAATGCAGCATTGTGGTGGGGTGAGCGCCAGCCCTGGGCCACAGCGGGCTTGTATAGATATTCCAAATATAACACTACATTATTCTACTGCAGCTGCAATTTGCACTTGCAGATCACTGTGATACAAGGCATGTGCACATGAAAGTCAAGTTATGATGAGACACTCTTCCAGCCATAAACAAAACACCAAAGGGTTGTGAGACGCTCACTCAGCAGTACATGCTGCTATATAGTCGCACACTGTTGTTTTACATATTAATAGATACTCTTCATTGTATCTATCAGTATGTACATCAAAATTTCCGCTTAATTTCCAATGTCAGCTCACATGGTTTGCATGCACACACACAATCAAACTTAAAAACCATACATGTGCAAATTCTACAACAAATGCTTGATCATGGCTGCTTATGTGTCAGCCAGCTCGCTGGTACTCATTCACTTATGAAATCTGAGGATAATGTGCGACGACAAAGCAGGAAAAAATACACAGTGCCTTGTGATGAGCAGCCCAGGGAGTTTGCTTTGATGACTGTTTGTTGTGTTGTTTATGTATTGAAAACCTGTAATTACTGTTTATGCGTATGCATGTGCTGTTATTGACACTAAAAATACCACAGCGATAATGATTTAGGTAGTGTAACTGTTTGACTGTAACGCTGCTGACCTTTAATGTTTTTGCAGCTACTCCCGAGTGGCTCTGGCAACTTGCATTGTGTCTTGTCGTTATGTCGACTTGAACTAGTGGCATTGACACCTGGAGGAATGATGAATGGGGCGCGCACATACATTGTGCACACATAAACGCAAACAATATGAAGTCGAACGTTGGCCTGGCCTGTGCTTGGGGGCGTGCACATGCAGTTGATGTACACATGTAGTCTCTCTCTTTCTTGCCTTTCCGTCAGCCTCACCACACACACACACTCACTGTTTTCTCATACAGTACTGTTTATCTACCTTCGCTCGTCTCCAGCTGTCTCTTCCTCCTCCCCTCCTCTGCCTCTTACACTATGCCTCTGAGACCTTTGTCTTCCCTGTCTCATTCTTTTCTCATCATTCTCTCCCTCTCTATACTTTTTGCCATCACTGTTTTCAAGCTCTCTTGTCTCTCTCCATCTCCTTGCTTCCGTTTTTCTCTCTCTCTCCTCCTGGGGTCCATCTCTCCACCGCTGGGATCAGGGGCCAGGCACTCCAATATCTCCCACCTTGTCTCGCCCCATGAGGCCACCACCCTGGCTGTTGTGTTGACATTGATCTCTACCATACACAGAATTTGGGTGGCCAGCAGATAGCAGAGCGTGTGTATGGCGTGGATGTGCTGCCAGCATGCGACCCATCCACCGTCAATGGTGCTTGTTTTGGCGTGTCTGTGGTTCGGCCGGTAGTGCTGTATGAGTGATTTCTTTGTTATTAGGTCCTTGTGAGTTTGAAATTAAGTCAGAAGTTATGGGTATTCAGGACACGTTAAGAGGTGTGATGTTTTGATAGATGCTAACGACACCGGTTTAGGGATGGCATCGTGTGTCACAGTGGTGTTGTCACTGTGAGCATGTCAGCCTGCTAACAGCATTCAGCTCAAGTGTTGTTGCCGAATGTTACTGTAAATGCAGCCTCACAGGCACTGTCTCATGTTGTTTACGTATTGTCATACTAACATGAAGTGAAATAACAAACATGCAACATGCTCCATCACCTTTGCTGCAGAAAGTGTTGATCTTAAGTTTAATTTTAGATCCAGGATCATGTTTCGTTTCTTAGGTAAGGGTTAAGGATGGGCCGGTGAGACTTAAGAAGAGGATTAGGATTGAGGGCTTAGTCGGTGTTATTGAAGTTGGCGGACGTGCATCAGCAAAGTAGGGCTGCTACATGCACAACATTTATAAAGTGCCATCCTGGTGCTGACAACAGCGGGACTTATGTGGTGACAGTAAATCATCGCACACTGGAAGCTCATGTTCGTGCCTTTATAAATTCTGAAACACTGTTTATTCAATCACAAGTGCAGCTCGCGAACAACCTGCGTCATCAGGTTTGCTTGTCGAGTGAGTGTGCTAGTATGGTTAGACTGCAGTGTGTGTTTTGTGTGTGCTTTCAGTGGCTGAGCAGTGTGTCTGTTTTTTGTTTTTGCTGCATGTCTGCAACCCCAGAACTAGTAATTTGGATGTGACTGTGCAGGAGTGGGGGAGCTCCCACTGGGAATGTGAGCTGCTAGCAAGAGGCGTGTCTGGACTCCTACAACAGGGGTCATCTCCTCCACCGCATCAGGCCCCATCCTCCACCCCTCAAACCTCGTATGCCCCCTCAGAAGTCAGGGGCCCTGTGTCTGGTCAGTTCCTGCGACAACTCTCCAGCTGCGATCAGACCTCCAGGCGTCGGCTGCCTGAACAACAGCGAGTGAATAAGGATACAAGAAGGGACAGCTTCCGTTTCCCTGTGGTGTCTACAGGTTGAATGAGGCATAAACAGGCAAAACATTCTGACCAGACAGGGGTGAAAGTAAAACATGACTGAGAGGAAGAGAAAGAAAAGAAAAATGAAGCGGGCAGCAGAGAAATAATCAAAGTAATGTTTTGAATAAATCTGTGGGTGAGATGAGTCCAGTAGCGTGTGTTGCACAATAGACACGAAGGCCACAGGATTATCACGCACTGGCTGCGGTAAAGCGGTTGTGTGAACACTAACAGAACAGATCGAGTTGTCCTGCCCTGCTGGCTTACCACGAGGGAGTACAGCGTGGGTTAGACTGTGAACTTTATCACTCCTCACAGGTTTGCAGTTTGCTGTGCAGCACTTGCAAGTACATTGCCCCTCTTTTCAAACATACAATTTAATGGAAAAAGAGGAAGACACACTTATTCGCTGAAGTAAAAGTTACATGCACTGAAAGTGATAGACTGGAGAAGCAATCTTAATGAAGAAATTAGATTTCTGACCAAATTTGGCTAAATTAAACTGCTATATTCACATATAAATTGTTGATGTCTATTGAGCATGTGGTATGTACTTTATGTATAGAATAGTCTAATAATGTGGTTTTATTAAACACATTCTTTAATTCTCTGAAGTTTGCTCTGCTCTATTTGGATTTAAATGAGAAATACTGGAAGTCTCTCCACATTAGATTACATACCATCAACAGAGGAAGAAAATGACAAAAGTGGGAAAGAAAGATATAAGGGGGTATTTTTAATATTTCATACCTGCGTATAACTCTGCTTTGCTAGGCAAATATCAGGACAGATTTATGTTTATTCAGGGACACACACACATGTCCACTACCAAACACCTGCCCTGTCGCTGGGTCATTTCAGATCAGCTCTTTCTCTCCCCCACCCGCCTCCCTTTTCTCATAATTTCGAAATTAATTACATCACTTTGGATTATGCTCTTAGCAAGGAAAGCATTGAAAGATGGTCAGCGTTCACCTGCCTCAGCTGGGACTTTTGTTGTCATTTTTTCCCTGGCATGATTAGCTTAAAATGGAGCTTTTAGTGGCACGACTTCAGGTCGAAGTTGATGTTTGTGCTTTTGTTTGGATTTTCTCCCCTGATTTACAGCCATTAGCGTCCATTTGGTTCTTTCCTGTTCCTCCTCTCGCTCTCCCAGTGACTGTGGCGTTAAGGTGTGCTTGTGATGCTTTGCTTCACTCTACCCTCCCCAGCTGAGGTATACTCTGTCCTCTACACTTTTAGCACAACTTCTTGTGACAGTGTTTGTACAGTGTGTGTGTGTGGTTGTGTCTCTAACTGTGCTCTACATGTGAAAGTAGAGTGATGCAGGATGCTGCTCTAACAGGGGATGTGGCTGCAGGCTTTCGGTGCCATGCATTGTCACCCGTCAAAAGGCACGCCCGAGGTGGTGTGCTAAACATAACTACTCTGTGACACACACCTGCCTGAAAGTGAGAGGTCAGTTCACAGGGGACCCCCCCCCTACTTCTGTATCCTGACTATTTCACCTCTCTCACTCCTATGCCTTTGCATTAAGAGTACCTGAGACATGGGTGTGAGAAGTGGACAAAATCTTTGTTAACACACCTTTTATCAGCAAGTTGTGGGACTCTCTGTAGACTTCGCCGTCTTTCCATTAGTGTGCTCCGTCACTTTTATTCATACACTCCCTCTCCTGCAGACCTTGGTTTTTAAAACAGACACAGACTCCCAGAATTTTTCCTTCAAAGTCAAATCTTTTTTGACTTTTGGGAGAAATCTACTTTCAAAATCATATCTGGAAAGATATACCTGACACTACGTATTCTCAATATAATATAAAGATACCTGTGATTATGGAATAGAAATGCAACAATCTGACTTTTACTCCCTGTTATAGATGCATAATGAAACAAGGCGAGGAAAGCACCTGTAAATATTAGATGATCTCTACATTTTTTTTCTTCTTTTTCTTTGGAGGTGGGGGTCCAGTGGTGGAAGCACTTCTTATATCGATGCTTAGTCTCTGAGCACTATTTTGATACCAAGTACCAATCTGTTTCACTGCCCTTTTGTCCTAAATACAAAAAAATCATGGAACCTCCAGTGTGAAACTTAGTAAGAATTCTTTCATGCTTAAAAGGCAAAACAAAGCGTAACTACATATCCAGTTCGATCACTTCCCCTCCCTTTCTGCAGTTGTCCCTAGCACACTATTTGCAATGTGGCTCTATCTGCAGAACTTCCTTACTGGGAGGATCGCAGGTACTTGTTTGGTCCCCAGAGGGTTTAGTGGCGTGTGGCTACTGAAAATCTCTGACTGACTTTCAGACTCTATGCTGTTTGAAAGCCCAGCTGATGTACCTAATTGACCCTTGAGTGCTCTACTGGCAGGGTGCCAAAAGACCACACTGCAGCCCGGCCGTCAGTCTTCAGCAGTGCACACTGCCTTGGAACCATCTATTCATCATGCAGTATTATGCTAATGGATATTTCAAGGTCTCCTTATCATAAATAACATAATCCTCACATCTTTAAATGGCAGAAGTCTCTGAACCATCATAGTTTATTACTATATGAGTGATTTTCCTCCTCCTTATGCTTAAGTTGGTCACTCATTTACTCACCCACTTTTATATCAGCCATCAGTCTTTAGAGACTGTCTGAAGACAAAAGCGTGTCTGAAGCCCTAAAAAGCCAATAATTATAACTGAGGAATAGCATCAGTATTATGTTTACAATTCTATACCTATAAGACACGGTTATTGTTGTCATAATCCAATGTGACAGAATCTTTCCATATATTGCCATATATATGAATTGTGTAGATTTTGTAAATAAACCTCCATCTTAGAGGTAGAGTGCCAACTTCTTGCCTAACAATAATTTTCATGAAATATAATTCAACCCACATATTTGCTAATGCAGTAACTTGAACAGATTTGATTTGACATGATTTATAGTTTCATTTTATATTCCATAAAAGATGCTTTTAGGGTCACCTCATCTCAGTGTACTGTAATAACATTCGTTTTCTCTTTGTTTCCTCAACTTTTCTTTTTCTTATCTTCTTTTGGTTTCTTCATCCTCTCTCACTTTCTTGCCATAAATAAATTAGATTGAGGGTGAACGAAAAAAACAATAAAAGTTGACTTAGCGCCCCTGCTCTTAGAGGAAACCCTTTAAAGGACGGGTAGGGGAGGAGGTTGCTGTTTCAACTTCCGGTGCTCAAAGATGTTATGGTCCCCTTGAGGAAGGGGAGATAAGGCAGTAATATGCAGCAGTAATGTGTCAGCATCACTTACCATGTCTGATTACACCCTCTGTTGTGCTTCTAAACATCATTGCTTTTTCAATTATTTATGATACTGGCTTTCTTCATTCTCTGTGAAAAGAAAAGACAGTGATTTTCTTTGAAGCAGTCATGCCTTTAGTTAGTTAAAGGCACTTTGGTGTGTGTGTGCATTTCCAGGCCTCGATTTTGTATCTTGCAATTTTCAGCGGACAGCTAAATCTTGTATGTTGTCATGGTACTATGTGTTAGCTTCTCTGTACATTCAGGACATTTTAAAGTTGAGCTGTGAATGGCGAAATCAACATCACTGAATCTAGTCACGACGGGATCCTCACACTGGGCGACTAGGCGACGAACTGCCTTGTGTTGCCTTAGGTTGCCCACTGCATCACTTCACATCTTTTTCACAGAGCATACCATATAGACTAGAGGTCAACAGACAGCTGCCACAAACATGCACACACTATACAGTCTGAAATTGACGAGATGATGTAACTATGTTTATGCATTTAAGAACACCAGTGAGAGATTAATCAAACTAGTCATCTGTTTTGCTGTGGAAGCTGATTAAGCGGCTTCTTAAATGCTCAGAATACAAATTTTAATAAAAAGTGCATGTGGAAGATGAAAAGGAGGCTTTGCAGTAAATGGTAAAATCACTAATTGATCTTTGATTGGCGATACAAACAGATGACTGGAGCCCAACAACGGACCTCAGAGAACTGTTGACGGTGATAACACCACCAACAACACCTGATGGCCAGTGCTGGCTTGGTGTTTTTTAGGACTGTTATTAGTAACTGTGTTTGTTTATTTGGTCTATATTCAGGTGTCATTCTGATTATTTTGCTGTACATATTCCATACCAAAAAATATTGCCAATATTTCCAGTTAGACTGGCTCAGAATCCCATCCTCTCTCAGGGTTTTGGTTTGGATTTATTAGATATGAGGCAGCTTCCTTTATATTGTTTTAATACTCATAGCCATTCTCAGTTGGTAAAAGAACAAAACAAGCATTTCTCATCTATTATAATTGTCCTTAATAATTTATGGAGGCTGGGATTATGATTGTGGCAGTAAAAGCTTTTTTCAAGTGTCACTGCCTTAATCTTTTCATTTACTAAAATATTAACTAAAAGTGAACACTCTCACAATGTTACATTAACACAATACTTAGGAGACTTTGCCTGGGAAACCACACAACACTTTTTTTTTTTTTTTAAACCAGGAATATTTTTCAACACATTCATTCACATTTTATTTTGTAATAAACATGTAGTTTGTTTGATAACAGAGCTGATGTGTCCTCTGGGCAAAATGCTCATCACATCAATAGTTTTCATATAATACTTGTTCAAAGTGTGTAAGCTTGCCCAGGAGTAAATCAACTCTGAATTTCCTGTCATTGACTTTTCTCGCCTGCGCGCGCCAGGCGCCTTCGCTCCTACTCCTTCATGTCCTTTTTTCTCATGTGCCCTGCTTCCAACACTTCAGTTTAATTTTGTTCTGTGGCTGGAGTGTGTCAGCCTCAATCCTTAGTGACCTTGGTGTGTCCCTCTGTGCTTATTGAAAGCCTACAGTGTCTTCTGGCCCCTCAGGATGGCAAACAGTCACAGCACGTGGCCCATCATTACTTTACACAGTTAATGCAATAACAGTTAGGTGGAGGAAGTGTGCCAACAAAGCCTGCAGGCGACAAGGGTCCTGTCTCTGCAATGTATAAGTATTTATGCTTATGTATGCATTGTAATGTATGTGTGTTGTGCACCTGCGTTTACAGGGGAGCTGGAGGAAGGGAGTTGTTTGTATGTGTGTGTCTGTATAATATTGAGGTTTAATGAAGCACTCTTAACTCAGCACATTTCCCCAGGCATGTAGACTCAGGGGCAAGGCTGCCAGAGTTTGCATATTAATAGTACACTGAACTGCCTTGATCCCACTGCAATGTTAAAGAAAGGAAACGAACATCACTTTTGCCCTTAATCCTGTTCCCATAATCCCAGTTTTATTGGATTGCCTGTTACTGTGTGTTATTGATGATGATATTGTTGTGTGTGTCGTGGTCTTTTCACATTTACTGCGTTGCATCCTGCCTTTCTATCGCCTCATGAGCTTCGTCAGGATGGAGTTGGCGGGCTCAGCCAAGTGTGGCTGGATGCGTGGTTGATATTTCTGAGGGCAGATCATGCCCTTCCGTCTAACTTCAAGTGCCTTTTTATTGTTATAGATCAAGGAAAAGAGCCACAGTTGAGCACATATTGATGAAGGCTTGCTCTGCAATGTCTCTGTTATCTGCCTCCACTTTCATCAAATATATAAATATATGCATGTCTAAATTAACAAACACAGCCATGGTACACTTTTCTAGTTACTAATAGGTTATATAATGACCCTTTCTTGTGAGACTGCCCACTCTAACTGGTGTATTAAGAAGCTCAAGGGGTCTCTTAGAAGACTATTGTCAGCTGCACTTTGTGCTGCCATCACTAATTATTGTTTGATGCTTTTGCATGTACATAACACAATTCGGGGTGATTGACAGAAAAACTAACTAATTTTTAATCTGTTAATCATTCAAGTTTGTTTTTAAATATAAATGAAAATCACTTCTCATGAATAACTTCCTGCATTTATTACTACATCACTAACCAGTAGTAAACTTAATACCCTTCGGGTTATGGATTAAACAAGTAACATAAACATGTTAGTTGAGGTTATAAAGTTGTAATGTAATTTTCACTGTTTTGTGAGACATTTTACAGACAGCGTAATTCAATGATTATTTAGGAAAATGATCAACAAGTATGACAATGAGAATCTTCATAGTACTATGCCTCATCAGTCCCATCAACAAGTTATGGGCTCTTTTTCTCCACCGATTTCCCATTGGGACGTGGTGATTGAGCTACACTGATTTCTTTGCTGTCTGTTACAGTGGGTTGATGCCGGAAATAAATTAAATGTACATTTAGATTTATTCCATTGAAATATTTCTAATACGTTGACAACTAAACAGACTACATACATGTTCAAATGTGTCGATCCACTGGAAATTATGGAGGGGTTATCTCCATTTACAATAAGACAATTAAAAACCCATCAAGCTTTAAGAACAAAGGGCGATCCAAGCACTGTTTAACTCACCCAACAAACACCAGATTTACATGATTTTGAGTGTTTGTCACTGACTAAATCTTCTATTGATTTTTGTTGGCAGCCGGTTGCATTCTTATGATCAAGTTGTCCAAACAGTCCCACTTCCCACCTTGACTCAGAGGGACAGCTGGCAAAGCGACATGCCAAATCGAGCTAAAACTGGACGAACTGTCTTTGAGGTAAATGGGTGATTGAGCAGGCGCCAACAAAGACAGTCTGACGAGGGAAGAACATGAGTGGGGCAAAGATCAAAGCAAAGACTGTACTATGGGTTGAATACCAATAGGTGGACATTATGCTAGATACAGTATGTGTCTGTGTTGTTGCTTATATTATGCTGTGACGATCCGAATCTGGTAATTGGGTCATATTGGAGTGGAGTGTAGTTAATGGAAAGTCCCCACAAGGATAGGTTGGCAACTTTTTCTATGTTATTGTCTATATTGTTTGAATTTTTTCTGTAAGTGCATGTAGCCACTCATTATGTAGAAATCTAATCAAACACTGCTGAGCTCTGACCACCTGCACCCGGTTGTCAGCTGGCGGGCTCAATTGTTTGTCTGCCAGCATCTCTTAAAGACATAATTTCATCACAAAGTGCAATTCTGGTTGTGCGTAATCTATAATTTAACAGCAGCTTGTCAAGTGATTTACAAAACAGAAATTATTAGCACAAGCGGCCTTACAAACATGACAAGTGCAGCAGCAACAGACGAGTCTAAATCTTTACCAACACAGCCACACGGAGCCAGTGCTCAAGTAGTATCATAGTAATCAGTTTATTTTTCTGTCATCTTGGGGAATTGAGTTAGCAAAGTGAAAATCCTCATTAAATTAAAAATCGCTAAATCGATTTTATACCTGTGCTGCAATATGTAAATGCCTTGAGAATTCAACCTGACTCTGAGGAAAACACTGAACTTACTGTAAGGTTATTATCACAGTTCATTGTGTAACAATGGTGTTTTGTCATATTTGGCTCACTGTGGTGTGTTTACTTTAAGCCACTGGCAGCTGAACCCTGCTTGGCATTTTATGGTCTCGGTTCAGCCAAGTGAGTGACAGCCATGTTGTAACCAACAGCACAGTCCTGGCAATGGATAGTTAGCTTGGTAAACATCAGCGGTGTAGAAGCTATTCTGTCAGATATAATTGGACTCCTCAGGGGGAGAGAATGATTCATCAAAGTCAAAGAGAGGGAAAGGATCCATTCTGGGATGAGTGAAAGAGCAGGGAAGAGTGTCTTTCCGACTCCCATGTGTTGAGAGAAATAATGGTGAGACAGGGGGGTTTGGGATGTGGAGAAAAGGGGAGGGAGAGAACAGAGACCAGGGAAAATGGCACAAGATGAGAAAACTGTGAATGATAAATGGAGGGAGTGTGAGTTCTGGAGAGCAAGGGATATAGGAGTAGATGTTGTGTAACATTTATTCATGCATATGTGTGTGTATGTGTGTGTGTAGGAATGTGAGTGCATGTATGTATCAGTCGAGAATTGTCTGGCAGGGGTGGGGGTGGGGGGCTCTCTGTGTATATGTGTGTGTCCTAATCGATTCTCTCTGTGCCATCTTCAAGCCCTCCCTCCAACCCAGCCTCGGGGATATTTGTGTTTGCCTGCAGTGTGCTACTTAAAAGAAGCTCTGAAAAAACACAAAAATTTGCAGGAGACACGCGCACACAGACGGCGTACCTCACACAGAATAGAAAATCAGTAGCATTTCTCACATCTATCACTCTCTCTCTCTCTGTCTCCTTCTTCAAGGGATGTTCTTTTAGCAGCCAAAGCACAGTGAGTACCAACCGGCTTAGGAGGAGCCCTAGTGCCAGTTTGACAGTATCGTGGCCCTGAGGCAACACTGTATCACTGCATTGTCCACTTTTCAACTCACTTTGAGAGATCCAGTTAAAATCATAGGCCTCCTCCACCAGCAGAGAAACAGGTCAAATAATTGAGTCTGAGTGGCTCTGACAGTTGTGGGCATCGCAAAGTGCAGACTGCACCTGCAACCTAAAAGCAGTGATTTCCAACCTACGAGACTCCCACAAGATAAATATAAGTTTTGCTCTACGGTTGCTCTTTTCATGTGAAATACTTTTACCTTCTCATGCTTCTAATCAGAGAAGACAGAATGCACTGGTTGGTTTATATGCTCCTCACTAATTTCAACAAAGGCTTGTGATAAGTTGTGACAAGTAGATATCCTTTTATTTGAGGCAGTCACAATCCAAAAGGATTGAGAGGTCATCATCAATATTTGAGATCCTATACATATAATATGAAACATAACATGTAAAGAGCCTTGAGGGGTTGTGGGCAACAACCACAGTGTGTTTAATATAGAATAATTGAATATGAATGAAATGAAATCGGCTCCATTACCTAGACTTCCCTTCAATCTGTGGCTTTAATGGCATCATCATTAGGTGTCCTGTCACTGGGTGGAATGCAGGAAACGGAAAATTCTTGTGTTTTACACAACTTTTATGCTTCTTGTTTTACTGACCATAATATGTAATGTAATGTAAAGCTGAAAAATTCAATTGACATAAAATTAATTTGCAAGGACTTAGATAATTGGCTAATAGTTTAAGGAAGCAAAAGACCTCTAAAAACCACAGGCTCTAGCCTCTTAAATGTTAGTGTTTAGTGTGTGTGTTGGTTTTTGACTCGTAGACAAACAAACAATTTTAATGTATCAGTTTGGACTCAGTTTGGATTGACATTTTTCTGACATATTTACACCTAAAGATCAAATAGTCAGGAAAATATTTGCCAGATGGACCAATAATGAAAACAGTTGTTGGCAGCAGTCCTACTAAAATGTATGCTGCACGTGCTATACAACATTTACACACAGAAATAACTTCAGAAGTCATGGGACTGACTCTGATGTCATACCCAGCTAAAGTTAAATAAAACTGATGATACAAGCAGGGCTGGAAAAAGCCTGAAAGGCATTTTATTACTTATGAATTCAAGTTTTTATTTTTTTATTGTCATTTGAGTCATACACGAGTGGTGCACTACAGAACTGACTTGCTGTTCAATGTGCAAAATAGACTTTGCAGTTGAGCAGTGAACTTGACTCAAAAATGACAGTAACAGCATGTACAGTATAAGATAATGTTTTATTCTGAATAGTAAACTTCATTGGAAATGAGAAAATGATCAAAACAGCAACTAAAACGCTAAAAATAAGTACAATAAGATGAACTACACAGATATCCACATACCTGTGATAAGCCAAAATGAACTGATAATACCTGCCCGATGAGTTATTCATCAGGCTGTAGCTCGAGACTCAATGAATAAGCAAATGACTGTGTACCGTACTAGCATGTTTAATTTTCCCCTTATTTTGTTGTTGTTGTTTACGTCTCCTTCGGTGCACCCCTGTGTACGTGGAGATGTCAGATTCTCCATCAGCCCAGAGCAGTTGCTCTCTGTGTTAAGCGCTGCTGTGGGATGTTTCTGTGGTTTTGAGGTGAAACCGTGTCACTGCACTGCCCCGAGGCGTTTTTGGGGGGCGCTCGTCAAAGTTAAGCCTGTTATCTGTCTGTGACGTCACGTCCGCGCGCAGAACAGACACCCGGACTCACATGCACAGAGACGCACACAAGCAGGCAAACAAAACAGACGTTATATAACCACAAACCATGACATGGCACTTGTCCCACAGAAATCCCCCTCTGGAGAGAGAGAGAGAGAGAGAGAGAGAGAGAGAGAGAGAGGGAAGGAGCAGAGATGGGAGCGTTAGCAAAAAGAAGAAATGAAGGCAGAGACTGTGGGAAATGGGGTTGAAGGGAGAGAGAGGGGAAAGCAAAAATTTGAATGTACCAAGAGTGTGTGTTTGTGTGCGTTTGCCTGAGGCAAGAGGGCAGGAGACGGGGTAAAAAAAGGAGAGATGTAAAGTATGGGAACTGCAAGATGTTGAAGCTGGAAGTATTTACTGATGAGGACTCTAAAGCCTTAAACACTGCACCAGACATGTAAACAAATGCATATGTTGGTCTCTCTCTCTGTTTCTGTCTCCCTCTTTCTGCGTTTGTCTGTCTCTCGGATTACAGCAGCATCTCCCCTCAGCATCAAAGTTTTAAGACAAGGGGATTTTGTGCTGCTTTTGCTTCTCCTGCTTCTGCTGCTGCTCCTGGAGATGGCTGACTGGAGATGTGCAGTCTCTCCGCACCTCTCTCCCTCTCTCTGTCTCTGTGCTGTGCCCAGCGGATGTTTATCCAGGCCCTGAGCTCGCAGCTCTCGGTGGACTGGGCCTTCCACCAATCATGCTCAGCTTGAATACCAACACGTAAACAGACAGCGGCTGCCAAGCCGCTTGTACTAAACCACGCAGAGGAGAGAGACTGGAAGTGTGTTGGTGTGCGTGTCTGTGTTTTGTGGGAGTTTGGACTTATGTGTGCTGGATTAAAAAACAGGAAACACAGAGTTCTGTAGGTGTGTTTTTACTCAACATCAACTTTTGGTCAGCTTTCTCCATCATCACTTGTCCTTCTCATTATGATGCCTGTGTGCCTCTTATCACCATGCCGGTCTGTGGCCAAGAAATGATAGCTGCTGTAGCTTAATTTAAATTGCCCATAACTGCCTCAGAGATATTTTGGCTGCTGATTCAACTCCAGTTGCGTCGTCTCATTTTATGTACATGGCAGCTTTACAGCCAATTCAAAAAAGGGTTTGTTGACTGCACTAACCACTCACTGCACAAGTCGCTCTCACTGCAGAATGTGAGTGTGGAATTTAAAAGAAAGTTGGCCAGTGCGGTATATTGTCTTGACACTGTGTTTGATCCTCACAGGGCGCTGGGGTTCAGACATTATGATTGACAGCTTCCTCTGTCGTGCAGTTTCCGGCTCGGTTTTGATGTTTTCGACGCGTTACATCTGTGTTATCTGACGCGTCTTCCCCGACATTGTTCGGGGTCTGTGATGCAAGGTTGCTGTTTTTTCTAATCTGTGTTCAGTACACAGGGAGACTGGTATTTGCATGTGAATTGCTTTTCTGTTGCTTCTGATGTGGGGCACGATAGCATGCTGAATGAGCGCCCGATGGGAGAAAAGCAATTCTTTTTTTTTTCTTCTCCCTTCTTTCATGTCTGTCTCCTTTGAGGCAAAAAAACAATAGGTGGAACAGACGCTCTCCTGCTGCATTGCTGCAGTAGATACTGATCAAGTGTAGAAAAAAGGGTATAAAGGTACATGGGATTGAGGTGTGTGAATAGTGTTTGGTTAAATACTGACCTGGGAGACCCCCCCGGAAGTCCCATACCTCCTGGTAACCCCAGCATCCTCCATTTTCTTCGCACAACCCCTCTTCTGTCCTCAGCCCTCTCTCCCTTCCATCCCCTGCTGATGCCTCTGCTCTAGTCTCAACTTCCCCAGTCACACTTTCTTTCCTCTTTTCTTTTCCTCCCTCTACTTTATCTCTCCGTCTCCCTCGCTCCTCCCCCTATTTCCGAGCCAGCTGAGTAACTCCTCTAATGACGCTGAGAAAGCATGCTGTCAGCACATCCTCCAAGCCTCCGGGGCACGGTTACATAAGCTGGTTAACAGAGCAGGCCCACTGCCATGTCAACCCCTCATCATTACTGGGAGAGAGAAAAAAAATGAGAAGAGAGAGGAAGAAGGAGAAAAGGAAGGGGAGAGGGACAAAAGTGAAGCGAACATATGCTCACTTACTGAAACTCGTTTTCTGTCTTACTGTCTCGCTCACACAGACACACACTTCATCAACAATCATCATCTCACCCCCATCATCTGTAATGCTATCTCATTTTTCAACCCCTCCCCCTCCTACTTACTTGGCAACAAATTCCCACATTCCAGCAAATTCTTTTTCTTCCTCCCTCTTCTTCTTTTTTTGTCTACTGCTCACACACACACACAGACAAACACATAAATACACAAACACACAGACACGCACTCCTGAGAGGGCTTCAGCCAGCCAGGGGATGTTTTATCACCTCCTGAGGAGATCAGAGGTGCTCCTCTTATATCAGGGGCCCTAATTAGAGCCATCAGGTAATTAAGCACAATTAGGGGATTATGACATATGTTGGAATAAAAAGCGAAGACCTTACCACTTCCTGGCGAGCATACAAAGGAAAGCACACACACACACACACACACACACACACATATTTGTACGCCAGGCCTTCCTTCGCTCTTCCTTTTCTCATCTCCCAGTGCCCGGCGGCTCCCAGCTTTATGTGTCTTTTAAGACGCCTGTAGCTTTTCTCTTTGGCATCCCTCTTAGGCAAGCCAAATTCCTTTAACAATCATCCCCGTTGTATTCTCCCCATCCTAATCTCTAATCTCTAACACATACTTGGCTGGGTCATGGGACAGCCCCAAGGAAGGCAGGCGTAGCTCAAGAATGAATATGAGGATGGAGGGTTACAGCCCTCAAACGCCTCTGTGGCCCCAGCAAAACAAAAGAGCCTCTGACTTATAACATTATTAACCAGCTAACAAAGAAATAGGCACCAACACCTATAACAAGTGGAGACACCACTAAACAAATGAAGCCTCACAAAACACAAACCCTCAAGCTTCACGGGGTCTGGCTGCTTTAAGTAATCACATCTTTCATATGTAATGATTTTGGGTTTTCCTTTGCTCTAACTTTGTGCCTCTGCAGTACTACAGGAAGCCTTTGAGGGCTGTGAAGTTCTGTGCATGAATTTAGATGTGCGGCATTATGAATACTGTCCATTATATTGACTTACTAGCAAAATCATCTGGAACGTGCTTCAGCCCCTAAGCTCAGTTGGAGTAATGGTAACTTTGGTAATATGAAGTTAAGGCCCATTTTGTGTGTGTGTGTGTGTGTGTGTGTGTGTGTGTGTGTGTGTGTGTTCAATTATGAATGCATAAGCTTTACCCACACCCTGGAGCTTGGTATGTAGACTTTGCTTTGATGTTAATCGCATACTGCATTGATTTGAGTGCGTGTGTGTGAAACAAGACAAGAATTTGCATTTGCTTGTGCAGTCATTTTGGGTGCTTGTGTGTGTGTCTGTGTGCATTCTAGTGTGCATCTGTGCGTGAATAATAGCTAATTTGCTTTGTGTAGTATGTGTATTGTTGTTGTTGTGTGTGTTGTGTGTGTGTGTGTGTGTGTGTGTTTGGGATGTGATGGAGTAAAGGGATTGGGAGATGGAGAAAGTAAAGGAGCAGAAGGAGCATAAAGAGAGCATGGATGCACATGCCCAACCCCACTCTATGTACTTTTGTCACTAATGTTATGTAACAAAAGAACTTTAGCATAGAGGTATAAGCAAAAAGCTAAAGGAATAAGGGAAGCTGAGGAGGAGAGGAAAAAAGCAGAGGGCCAGATCTAAAATGTTCAGCGACCATGTTGCGTTAATGGAATATGTTTCACAATATGGTCTTGTAACCGTTGGGGATCTGCCTTTTGGTCGTGGAACAAATTAAGAAATCTTCTTAATGTTCCTCTGTTTAGTAATGGAGCTCCTCTGTCATCCCCTCCTCTCCCTTCCTCTCCTCTCCCTCTCCCCTCTGTCTTGCTCCCTCTCGTGTCTCCTTTAGCATCCTGTGGTGCTCACACTCCGCAGTCGGCTTTGCTGTCTAGCATGCGCCACTAAAAAGCTCTAAGTACATCTTCCCCAGACTCTGTGCCAGCTGCTTCCAGTGCTGTCTTGTGCTAAAAGCTACTACCAAACACAGCCACATACATTTTCAGTGCATTGCCTTCAGCATAAATAGTTTGAGGCTGTCATCTGGTAACAGTGAATGTCTGCATGGTGCAGTGATTAAAAAGCGGTACGTTTAATTGCAGCATACGTCACACTTAGTTTCCCAGCTCCCGCTGACTTTGTGGGACTGGTTGTATTCAACTCCACATAGAAAGAGATATGAATATGAACTAATTCCATGTGTTTCCATAGACAACTCCAGGCCCCAGTCGGTCAGCACACTGTGTTTCAGGACCAAGGACGGTATCATTACACTCCTGTCTCCTTAAAAACTACAGTATTGCAGCAATCATTCATTTTAGCGTTGACATTAAATCCTCCCCCAGGATACCATATGTCTAATGGATGTACTCATTAGGGAGAAAACCGTATTGGTCATTGGTAAGCACCAAAACAACTTATGTTTACAGATTTCACGAAAACTTTTGTGTTTGTGCGAATAATGACTGTCCAGAAGGCTGTTTAGGACACAAATCTGTGACTTCTTCACCAAGATAATAGTTCACATGCCATCATTAACTATGCTTGCCTAGTAGCAACAATAACATCCATCTCTTATCGACCTCATCTGTTTCTACTATTCTGAAATTAATTATGCCCAGATTGGGTTGGGTGTTAGAATTATACAGATCACTTCATGAAAACACAAATGGGTGCAGCAACACACAAAGGAGGGTCTGACATAATATTAGTATAAAGACCAGGCTCTTTATATTTACACACCTGCGATGCGGTGGATGCGGTGTGTAAGACCTTTAAATTACCAAAATTGTTTCGGTTGGGGTTGTCTTGAAACTCTGGCTGTGTATTTTGTATTTTCAGTACTGTATTATTTGCGTTGTTGGTCTAATGGTGGCTTTTACAAAACCTAACCACTGGGAGGGTTGTATAATTTTAATAATTGTAATCATGGATTTCTGGATTCTTTTAATTTGATGCTTTAGGCAACAATTAACATGCCTGTTCATGAGTGGCTTTCTGCATGTAATTAATTTAGTCATTACCAGTGGTCCTTGTTATTGATATAACGGACTTGACTGTGGCTAGCCCCAGTAATGTGACTCAGTTCAATTATATGGAGTTGTGGAAACATATTATGGCGAACACATTTATTTACTGTTTATGGACTCATGTGCTGTATGTAGATCCTGCCTCATCTGTCTTTACCAAAGTTCATGTGTCACATACTAACTTATACCGCTGACAGATTATTTGAGCTCACTGTACTATGAGTACGCATAGCCCATGAGCATCATTACAACATGAAGAAAGGCGGGGAAGGAGAGGCGGAGGACAGGGTGAGTGGAAATGCGCCAGGCTTCACGAGGAACAACTTGTAAGCGGTGAGGTGAGAGAGGAATATAAAATAATAAACAGAGCAGAAGAATTTTTGGAGGCGGGGGCAGAGGCAGGCGGTGGAGGGGTGTGTGGGCACCTCTCAACTCCCATGGTGGGGTGCAGTTACATCTGAATACCTGAGAGGGGCAGCAGAGATGCAGCTTTCTATGGCTACTTTCTGTGCTCCTATTTACAGACCAACAAAGACTAATCATCCTTTTCTCTTTCCCTCTCAAATACAATCACACAAGGCCTTCGCAATTGCATTTTATCCTTCCTGCTTTTCTCACCTTGAATTTGACAAAAAGAAAATAATGACAAAAGGCTGAGAGATGTAGGGCCGAGTTTTCTTGATTGAATTGCGATGTGTCTCTCCTGGAGTCAAACAAAGCGGACAAGCACCTCCTGAGGAAACCCATACATCTCGACCACCCCTCCATGTTCCAGTCGTCTCCGTCTTTAACCAGACGTGTCGAAATGCGGTGATCTGCACTGACAGTGTGAAACTGCAACGGCAAAGGCTAGTGGTGTGAACTGACTTCAGAGGTATAGCTACTCACTAGTTGGTAGGTTGAGAGGTTGTGAGCCAGAAAACATGGTAGGACATACAGTGGGAGGGTCATACAGTGTAGAGGGGAAGAACTCTTTCTCTTCCTCATGGGTCTTTTCAATCATTATCAAGGGTATCCTGTTGGTTTGGTGCGATCTTTCTGGACCTTGTGCTTATTACATTGGACATCGAACATGGCTCAAGGCACATGTCTGGATGTCAGCTTCATTCGAATAGGATATTACTGAGCAACCAGTGATAATTTAATATAAATGTTCCTCCAAACCAAGTGTAGCCTATATTTTTGTTATGATAAGAAGTACTGTGTGAAGAAAAGTTTGGCTAGATTCAAGTGGGACAGATTCAAGTAAAAATAAGTTATTCTAGCACACCTGCTAGATAAAAGTACAGATGACCTGCTGTGCAGTATTATGTGTGCATACTTAAACTGCGGTGCACAGTCATGCACACACAACCATACACATGTGCAGATGGCCACCAATGAAAACGCCGTACAGATGTGTCCACGAGTGGTAGTACGCTTGACCATTTGGCTAAAATAATGCTCTGATGTGACAGCCACTGCCAGGAGGAGTGATGCTAGAGGCAGGACTTCGGTGTTCACTGTGACTCATAAACATGTGCATAGAACACACATTACACATATAGCCGTGGACGACAGAGGCTCCTACTATGTTGGCATATGAGGGGTCTTTTATCTCATCCTGTGGAAATAGCACAACTCATCTCTGCGGTGTGTGGCAGCCATCGCTGCAGAAGGACACGCTATTCGAGGTGTGTGTGGTCACAGGCTGCACAGGGGAGAGTTTTTGAAGCCAAACTGTGCGCAGACGCATGGCTATCTATAATGATTGTATATGTATGTAAATATTATACATCTTCACCTGCCTTCTTCCCTGTTCCTCCTCATGCCTCTCAACTGGGCAAAACACCAACTCCATTTTGTAGCTAACCACAAAGCTGCACGGTATCAAAGTCAGACTGAAATAACACCCATTTTGCAGCTTTAACATATCTGCAGAATGTAGTCCTCAGCATCAAAGATAGTAGAGTGGGAGGTGAGAGAGTGAGTAGAGACCCGAAAGAGAAGCGCAAATGTGCAGGCATGTTGTTGAGATCACGCATGACCTACATGGGGAACTCAATTAGGTGATCACACCTACACACTTTGATAAAGGGACCATTTGGCATGAAGATAACAAGCATTACTGTCAGAGTAACTGTCATTGCTTTGTTGGCTTTGAGCACTAAGAAGGGGAGCTTGTTGATAACTGCTTCCATCAACAGTGTGTGAGAGTGGGCTAGATTGCCCAGTTTTCAAGCTTTCCACCATGTAGTTGAACAAACATAACAGAGACTTTTAAGAGTCTAGTACAAGTCGGACAAAAGTATGAAGCGACTTCATCCAAGAGTTCAATTTTCCTCTGGAACAATTTTCCTTTATCTTAAGAACAGTGTCTCCCCTGGAGCACGCTTCTGTAACAAATGAGCAAATAGTGAAACTTACTTGCTTGTTGCTCACTTAATTAGATTTCCTCCTGTAAATTGCCTCCAGAGTCCCCGATCACCTCCTGTATAGACACATGGGTGTCTCGGTCTTGACCTTCCAACCTCCTGTGGGCCTCAGAATGAACTGTCCCTCCGAGAACAGAGCCTGTCTTACTGAAGCTCTTTTAGTCTGGTGTTAAATCTGCCCCAACCCTCCATTGTAACTTGTCATCATAACAAGCTTATACCTTAAATGCCCAAGATTAAGCTAGATATTGGCAGTATACTGCTGCTTCTTTACATATTTGTTAGCTTCCGCTAATCTGATATGCAGGATGATGGGCCATGATTTGAGCTGGGACCTTGATAGAACACAGTGGCATGTCAATATTTGGTCAGCCTCGATTCGGTGTATAACACTGGACTTAATAATCAGAGCAATGATTTTAGTGTCGAATGTTTTGTGTCTGGGCAGTCTTGGGATGTGTGTCTACCTTAGAATCGACAAATGGCACAGACCAGAGACAAATTCTCAGCTCAGTGAGCAGCATAACCTTCATGCACCACTTTTAAGGTAGCTATAGGTAGTTTTATCTTCCCACTCTTGGCTAAGACCCCAGTGGTTCTTCCTCCTTGCTGTAGAGAAGCAGAGTAAGACTGTAGATCCTAAGCACTGTTCTACAGAAGCCTCGTCAGTCTTTTTATTTTTGGGCTTTCTTGTTCAGATTTTCCAAATTGGTAGTATTTTATACCTCCTCTGCACAGTTGTATAGCTTTATCTCTGTGGTCTACAACAGGTGGAGGATTCAACATTTTCCAACAAGGACATGAACAAACAATTGCTAATTTGTTGTATTGTAATAACAGATTAGTCAAGTAATTACTAGTTTAAGTAATTTTCCCCAACTTTGCCTCACAACAAATCCAAGTAGTATTAACTGTGCTTGGCCTAGAACAGCTTATTCTCTTTATTGTTCATCAGCTGGGTTGTTAGAGAACGATGCAATGGTGCAGAGTGGAGTTGAGCTTAAAACTATCATTTCAGTCCTCGGTTCAGAAGAAAAAACAGATTTTCGCTGCTAAGCTTTAATGCTTACATTCTCCCATTTGTACATTCTTCTCTCAGCGATGCCCGTAGCCGCTGCTCCACTTGAACAACTAATTATTGTAATAAGGCTGCTGGAGCTCTCTCCCCAACTGCCGTGCCCTGGTGAGCAGAGACAAGCCCCAAGCAGATGGAGGGAAGATGCACTTAAGGTGATTCCTGCATTCGTACTTCGTGGGTCTCGCTCTGGGGCACCTTGAAAAGTGCGAGGTTGGGGAAGCGGAGGGAGGAGGAGAGGGGAGCAGGGAAAGCAGGGCAGAGACCCCCTCAGGCCTGAGGGACTCTACTAACTCTGATAGGGTAAATTCTGACTCTTCAAAACAGTGTATGTATCCCATTCTTGTGTGTGTGTGTGTGTGTTGGTGTGTGCAGCAGCAGTCAGAAGAAGGGGAAAAAGAGGCAACTGACTCAATCACTCTCTATCAAGCCTCTCAGCATGTACTGTAACCTGGGAGTTGACATCCACTCCCCGTGCTTCCTCCCTTTCTTAACTCTTTGACCCCTAACTCTGATCAAACCCCACCTTCTTTGCACCCCGGCGATGTTCAGTCAGTTTTCTGCCACTTTCAATTATGTGTTAGCAGCTTCCACTAACTAGAATTTGGTGCAATGCCTCATATTAGCTGGGAGAGACAGAGAAGTTTCATACCATCATTGTATATATTGGACGGTGTACACACACACACACACAGTCACACATAAACAATACCCACTTCCACACCGCTGATGACCACATCCACTTTGAAGCACCCTTCCGTGTTGTCTCTCTCTCTCAGCCCCAATGATGCAGCGTCTGCAATTACCAGACAACATAGAAAAGAATGATCTGTCACTTCCACAAAATTACATTCCCCATACTTAATGGGCCCCATGTTTAATAACGATCCTCAAATTCTCACAGAAGTGGGAGCACTAACACTCCGTCTTCCTGCCACGCGCCGGGGACCCCTTGCATCTTTCACCGCATATTTAGCCACCACCCGCGCTCCTGAGAAACGAAATAATAAGCTCAAAACAAATAAATAATGAACATATCAGCATTTTTTCCCCCCCTGCGTCACAAATATGTATGCAGTAAAAATGCTTCTGTTCTATTTTTCCCAGCATATTGGGGGAAAAAAAAGAGGATTTGTCAACGGTGATAAGCTTTTGGAGCGTGCCGCACGGAAGTAACATGAAAGGGGATTTTGGGATGGGAAGGGCTGGCTGGCAGGCAGGGATGCGGGCGGCTATAGTTGGTTAGCTGAAGGTGGGAGGTTGGCAGGGCGGAGGGAGGGATTGGCGTTTGATGTTTCATCTATTATTCGTGCCACGTTACCTGGATTATGTGCCGACTGACTTGGGGGGTGTTGCTTAGGCCTGTCATCAAGCTGTCTGGAAGGGCTTTCTCATTTCACTGTCTACTTTGCCCCCGCGTGCTCTCCCTCTAACACACACCCGTCCTGTTCGTTCCTTGTCATCCTCACCCTTCTCACCCATCCTGTGACATCCTATCACAGGCCCAAATCCCTGTTTCTCTTTCTCTTTCGTCCTCTCATCCATCCATACTCCTCCCTTCCTCCATCCTGCTCTCTTCCCTCAGCTCTGCTCTCCTCTGTTCTGTGTTAAGCGGGCATGTCTTGTTGCAGGCTTACAGTGTGCTGGACCCGGAGTTTTACTGTCACTCTGTATATACAGGTACTTTGTGAGTCAGAGCCTCTGTGACTACTTCCACTATGCAGGCTTCTGTGATTTACGTACCTGACTCAAACCTGGTAATATTGTGCAGGGAATTTCACAGGCGTTTCTTCAGTCTCAAAGCTGATCCAATCAATTCTTTTTGTTCAGTGTGTAGTTGACATATTCCATCTCTTTCTCTATGCTGGGTCACACCACTGATGATATGATTAGTAGTTAGCAGTGTCTCTTACACTTCTAACACTATTGACACCATTTGCAAAATGCATTTATGGAAGGAAATGTGAAGTGTTGTTGGTTGTCTCCATGTTGCTCCTCCTGTGCGTCAGAGGACATGTGTGTTTCTGTACCAAAGTTCTCACTTCATCGCACAACAAAACACAGAATACTGTGCTAAAGAGTAACTTAACATTATATCCACTTGTTTGAGTCAGTAAATTATTTGTACAAGGGTCATGTGCTCAACTTTATTACACAATCTATTGATCCTGGTCCCATTTTGTAGTGTGTACTGCAACGGTAGTTAGTAATTCTGTTCCCTAGACCATGACATACCCCAGGACACTCTGTCCCCAAAATACAAGGCAGTGTCAACCACCCCCCACACCAGCAATCCACTATCAGCAGTGTGCAGTGGTAGGCTGTGTCAGGGTTCGAATGCAATGTTTGAATTTGAATTGTTTTTTTTTTTTCCCTCTAATTTTTGGTGAGGTGAACAAGGGCACACATTTTCTACATAGGCTTACTGAGGGGATCAGTGTTTCATCTTATCACAACACAATTATTGATACTTATTAATACATCCCATCTGAGGAAATTGAATACACAGCATAAGAATTTATGTTGGTGTGTACCTACATCTTCAGTTCATTAAGGAAATAAGTAATTCAATGTTAATTAAGTTAAAAACAGTAAATTAAATGTTTATAATCAGTGTCCCATTTTGTCTCTTGATGAGTAGAGTTAATTATGCATCTTTGTCATGATGCTTGAGGTGATAGTGTTTAATAATGCATCTTTTTATAGACTCACTCATCATCAGCATCCCAGCATCCATAAGACCAGTCCTATATTTAATTGGAAAGATAGGAAATGTATGCATTTTCATTAATTCCTACAACGATGTAGATTTTTCACATTGAGAAATGTTAGATTACATGAAAAGAGATGATTATATTGCAGCATATAACTGCCTCTCTTTGGTATCACCACTCCATCTTCTCTCTCCTCTTGGTCCCCTCCTCTCATTTTTTTCCTCCTTCCTTCCTTTTCCCTCCTATGTATGCTAAAGATGAGCCTTGGGCATAGATGTATAGTTCCTGCTTGTACATTGTTTAATTTCATCTGATCTGTGGGCCTGGGGATTTGGCAGCTCTTTCAATGCAAAGGCCTCATGCTTGTACCTTTGGAGCTGACCTCAGAACAGCTTTGCATCCCTCGAGTGCCTCTGGACTGCTACATGAACGCCCACTTACATACCCGCAAGAGCAGCTGGGTCACCTTACCCTATAGCTTACTATGGAATTACTAACCACCCTCTCTTCTGATTATGTCAGGTTTGGCATTTCTTTCTGTCGCTTTGTCTCCCACTGCTTCTCTCTCTTCCCTCTCTCACTTTCCCTTTCATTCCCTCCCTTCCCTGCCTTTGCTCGCCTCCTTTCATGCAGCATTTGTATTCATTTCAAGTCAGCGCATTTCAACTTATTGACTTTGTTTGTAGCTACTAGTGCTCATATCTGGCAATTATGGAGTACTGTTTGAAATTGAAATTAGCATCTCTGTCCATCATTCTTGCTCTTCCATCTTTGATTTTTTTCCCAGTGAAGGAAGGTCTGAATCTGTGAACCGCTGCGTGTTTCATTAAATCCACTTACTCATTTTCCCAGCTTGTCTGTCCCGACCTCTTGACCTCTCCTCGTTGCTTCCTCTCTCTCACTTCACTTCCCACCACTATGCTGTGCCT
>BRZM01000659.1:0-40536 GCA_033238685.1 Lates japonicus | reverse complement strand
GTGGGGTTGTTTTGGATGGTATAACGCCAGGTGTTTCCCTCCCACCAAACACATGGGAGCGAGCCATCAGGGATGCCCCCTCAGCTCTGCAAGGCTGACTTCTCAAATTGAGTTTGAATTAAATCATGATCGAAGACACTTTGTAAATATTTCTTTGAGAGAGTCCCACAGCTGAAAACATAATGAAACACACCACGGCAAAGGTGTTAAATTGACTGCTGCTAATAGACGCATACACAGCTCTGGTGCCGATGTACAAGGGGAGCCCCACTGCAAATTGGAAAGGAGCTTACAAATAAACAATTTTGTGACAGCTTTATTGTGTCAAAAACTCTCACAAGAAATGAAGATGGAATTTATTTAATATTTAGCAGAGCTAATGTCTTGCCTGACTCTGTATCGTTATTCAAAAGTAAGACTAATTGAGGCATTAAACAGACCAGTATCCACTTATTTTGGACACTTTAGCTGTGCTAAGTGATATACTGGAAATTTTATTTGAAATTGTAATGGAAATTTGAAAGTGTACTAAGAGCCATTGTGGTAGAGGGGCTGTTTTACTTACTAAAATATGAGTTTAAAAGTCATTACCATTAGATTTGAAAACAAAAAGCTGATCCAAGATCAGGAGAAAATTAATTGCCCACTAGGGTTGCAACTAGTGATTATTTTCATTATCAATTAATCTGCAGAATCTGCCATTAGCCCAGAACCCAAAGATTTCAGTTCACTTTTACATAAGTTAAAGAAAAGCAGTAAATGATCACATTTGAGAAACTTGTACCACAAAATTCTTTTTATTTTCTCTGGTATATTGCCATCTATTTGCTAATCAGTTTGTCATGTAATTATGTAAGCCAAAATGCCAAAAATTCACTTTATCTAACTTCTTAAAGGCCAATATTTTCACTTTTAAAAAAAGTCTTCTGTTATCGTAAACTGAACATCTCTGGATCTTAAATTGTTGGTCAGACAAATCAAGACATTTTAAAATGCCACCCTGAAGTCTGGGAACTTGTTTTGAGATTTTTTGACATTTCTAGACCAAACAATGAATCAGTTAATGAACTGATTGCTGAGGAATGTAAAAATGAATTGTTACAACCTTAATTATCAGGACAATTCATATTCATTCACACCTTTTGTACCTTCAATGATACACAACTAATTTTTATATATAGTTTTATTTTAACTATGAGTTAAAGATGGAGAGGTTGTGTCCAGGGCTGAAACGATCAGTTGATTATTCAAATAGAAATTGAATCGTCCTGATGATCTATTATGTATTCCAAGTCATTTTTCAAGCAAAAAATATTACTATTTTTATTCATTTGATAGACTAATAGATTCACTGGTTCTTAAATCAAGAGTCAGTAAATAATGAGAATAATGACTAGTTGCAGCTCTCACAGTTAAAAAAACAAAACAAAAAAAAAAAACAAAAAAAAGAATTCTTGTTTTATAGGCCAAGATGTAAATAAGGATTGCAGCACCAGGCAGTACACTTAAGTATCAACCTGCGCACACTAACTAGAAAGTGATAAACTGTTCTTTGACAGCTGACCCTTCACTACATTGTGAATTGTTTCTGTTCACACAACACACATTTTCAAGAACGCAAGCAGAGCGACTTCCAGCTACTGTTCAGACTCTGTTTAGTGGGGGTTGGTTCAGTGGAGAAGAGGAAGACTGAGCATTCAAAAAGGAAGTTCACTCTCGGCTTTTTAGTCTGCACTGCTGAGGTAATGATTCTCCACAGGCCACATGGACAGCATGCCGCCTCCCGGCAACTGTGTGTGTATGTGTGTGTGTGTATGTGTGTAAGCATAGAGTGTGTAAGAGACTGCATGGTGTGTGCCTATGAGGGAGAAACTGTGTCAGTGATACCCAGGAGGAGGGGGGTGGGTGTTTTGTGAATGATCTTCGTCTGCTGACAGCTGTGTGTATTTGTGTATAAAGTGCGGCAGTTACTTGGTGGTCGTTGAGTGTGTGTGTGTGTGTGTGTGTTTGTGTATGTGCGTGTGTGTTGGCCGCTGCCTCAGGAGTCTCTCTGACCTGCTCTTGCTCCACGTGTCTCCAACCACCCGTCTTTCTTTAGCAACATGGCCTTTTCATCCCGTGACAACCACAGACGGTGTTGGGTTCTCCAGCTCTGTCTTTTTCAGTGTCGCTGTGTTGTTTCTTTTTTCCTCAGAAGCATCATCCTGAAGACCCTGGGGCTGGGTTCATGGTGGACAAATGTCAAACTTGGGCTATTGCATCGGGGGCATGCTGGAAATGTAAAGGTAATTCATTTCTTTTGACATTACCTTCAAAAATGCTCCAGATTAGCATAATAATAATATCCTCTGTGAGCCTGTATTGAGACTACAGACTTCATTTACATGGCCCCATTATGGTGTGTGCCTTTATGGAATAAAGTGGTTAACCTTTAAATAGGTGCAGTTGTTGATACTAGAAGGTAGAAATGATGTCTCCACCCCTCATACAACACTCACCTTTGCTCTGTACAAAAAACTGAAAGATAAAGTCATTGGCTCATATATAAAAAAAGCGGATAAAGGGAACATGAGACAGTTGATTTTTCTCCTTTTATGTTTTATGAACTCAATCATGATGTGTGTTCTTGTGGATTCTGCCCCTTAGTCATAGCCTTGCTTTCTCTTTAACCCTAATGTGTTATGCACTATTTCCAGCTCTCTCTGAGGCTAATAAAACCAAAGCTGTGGAGTGCATTCAGGAAAGCAGAAACTGGGTAACCAGTGATGGATAAATCCTCAAATGCAGATCTAGTCCTAAGCTTCTGCTGTATATATTCACATCTCAAGACTAGGAAAGATAAAGAAAGAAGCAGGTTATTAACTGATTGACCTGTCATTTCAGCCCTGATTCAGTTTTGTAAATCTTGGCCATGGGAGATTGTGTTAGACATGTTTGTCATTTTATGGACAGTCAACAGCTTAATCGATAATGTAAAAAATCAGTTGCAGTCTGGTAATTAATCACGTAATTTATTTTAAGTAACAATGCTAAACAGGCACTGGTTTCCCTTTCTCCACAGAGAGTCCACATGTAGATATTTGGTGGTTTTCTCAGTCTTTTATAATCTCTTTGGTGTTTTGGACTGACAGTTACCCAAAACATGACATATGAACTTATTGATACAAACATTTTCACTATTTCCCAGCAGTTTCTAGAACAAATGTTTGATCGGTTAGTCAAGAAAATAATCAGCAGTATAGTAAAATAATCATTAATTATGACATAAATTAATCCCTTTTGGGTTTGGGACTGTTGATTTGGATAAAATTTGAACATTACCATTGGCTTCCTGGCAGCTTGTGATGAGCAATTTTTACTTTTTTAATTTTCTGACTTTAAAGGCTAAAATAATTCAGTTGGGTTTAATTGACAATGAGCATAATCATTAGTCACAGCCCAACAAGTTTTCATCCACAGAATTCTAACAGCAGTGTTCTTACTTATTTTTATGATGGGGCTGACATTAAAATGTACTGTCAAAAATGAACTTTTCAGTTCTTTTAAAAAAGTATATGCTCCAGTGCTTATTTTTATCTGGCCTAAATAATTGTGTGCATTTTCATAGAAATAGGCCAATGTTTACCTGAGTTAGAATACCTCTGTAGCAGTGTACCAGGCTTCCAGTTAGGGGGACTGTTTGATATGGAGCCATTGTTTTTGATTTGATTTGATCAGCTCATGGTAAAAAGAAACTAACGGTTGTGGTCAGCAAAACAAAGTTACGACAGAAAGAGGCCAATGAAATATTTGATGTCATTGTTTTGTGGCCTGTGTGGCAGGTGACATTGATTTATGCACCAAAGACACAGTAGAACAGTATTTGGTGCCTGTGATGCTAAGATTGAACTGTTAATAGTGAGGTACATGGTTGTGGCTATGGAAAAAACAGTAACTGTTGTTGGCATGTTCCTCTCTCGACCTGAATATTTGCATGTCCGTGCCTGTGTTTTGTCAATAGTGGTGCAAATTAACAATCCAACGGTCTTAACAGTCAGCTCAGTCTTTCGCTCATTTGTTTCTGAGTGGGGCCAGAATGTTGGGCATAGCCCCTCACTACAGCCTGGCTTGAGCAGCTGAGCCACAGTGCTCAAACTCAATATTATGCTTAAATTACCAATCTGTGTTTCCAGATTGAAGCCAAGCATGTTTTCCTCTGGTGGGGTGTGTGTATGTGTGTGTGTGTGTGTGTGTGTGACATCAGTGTCAGAGTTGTGACTCTGATGACCATGAGGTAAGTGACCCAGCCAGGTCATGATGGCTTCTCTCATTCAGCAGCCTGGGTATTTTTGGCATGGTAGTGAGTGACACACTTATCGTAATGGAGTCGTCCAGGGTGCCAATGGTCAGCCTGAATAAGCATCCTTCTCGCTTGGCGTGAACCGAGCCTCCGACAGCGTGATGTAACCGATTACTGTTTCCTCCAATGCTGACAGAGGGAGTCGCTGCCACAGCTAACACATCAGTGGCTTGTCTGAGAGCAGAACAGGAGAGCACAAACTGCTTTTCTTCCCTGAGCGGTCCTGGTGAAGTGCTCATGTGACCTGAAGGCACTGCCACTCTGCTACTAACCGCATTATATGATGCTGTTCAACTGTGACTGTAAACACTCCTTGAATAGTTAATGCACTTTAATAATGATCTTTCAAGCAACTGTGTATTATATGTCATTACATTTTAAAATATTGAGGAAATTATTTGGATATGTGTCACATCTAAGTGGAACAATACATAATTTGAGAATATAAGCAAGTGTTTTACAAACTCTCCTTCTCCTGTTTATTATTTGCATTCACCACCTTCTACCACCACCAAGCAGTTACAGGGGAAAACTTTGTCGTTTTTGTTGTGTCTGCAGGTGCAGTATACATCACTTGGAGTTTACTATTATGTCACCGTTAAATGATGAACATCTGGTTCGCCGTCTACCATTTCTCGCCGCAATGTGCGCTCTGCCCACTGGCCCCGCTCTCAGCCCTTCTCCACTCTCAGTCCGAGCAGCCCTCGCCTCGTCTCACTCCCGCAAATCAGCCACTGTCACCTGGAAATATAAGTTTGGTCTGACAGGTTGACAGCCGGCAGTCAGGGCGAATGTTCACTCTCTTGTAGCTCCAGCCTCAACATCACATTGACAGGCCAGGCAGCAGCAGGCAGCCCTCGTTTCTCTCTTTTTCTTTTTTTTAAACTGGACGATCTCTCCAAGCAGCTCTGATCTACCTAATGGGAGATATAGTTTTTTTACAGAGCACACTGAGCCTGTCATCGCTGTGCTGGGAACAGTTAGCACCTTGCAGCTATGTTGTTATTCGTCAGTAAACAATAACTCTCATGTGCTAATCACCACCGCTAAATTGGCACAAGTTTCTTCTGTAGGAATGTTTTTTCTGGGGGGTTTAAGGTATTGAGCTAAAACACATACAGTGGATTCAGAAAGTATTCAGACCCCTTCATTTTTGAACACTTAATTGAGTTGAAAAGTGTGAATACTTTGTCCCACTGTTTACTGATTATATATTTATTTCACCTCGTAATGGCAACTTGTAGATAACCTAAGCTATAACAGTGTCTCAATTTAAATGTGTAATTGATCCTTGGATTCTTACATCATCCTTCTGTGATGTTAAGTCCATTCCAGGAGATAAAGTAAACTTTTAAGGGGGCAGTCCAGTGATTTAGCACAGCACTTCCCTAAAGAGAGAGTGGCCAAAATCGAAGCCAAGCTGGTCGAGATATTCTGACTTTTGACCTCTGGTATGGGTGAAGCTCCAAAAACATTGAATCTTACCCTCCCTGTAATTCAACCAACAGCTCTGGTCTGGAGGTTTTTTCCTCAAACCCTCACTTGTCTTTCCATTTCCATGCCCCTGATTTGTAATGCAGGCTGTTTTTATAAACTTGACGTTTCAAGCCCAATTCAAGGTAACCATGATGACATCATCAGGGTCTTTTTTTTTTCAGTCTTTAAAAAGCTTTATACTCTCTTACATGACAAGTAAGTGGCATGGCAAAGATTTGTTGATTGCCCCTATAACCTGCCGTTTTACTGTCAGAATGAGAAAAGTCCCTTACTCAAAATACCACACAATGTGAGTGTAAAGGATCATTCTTGACTTTGGAAACGGCACCAAAAAATCTTGATTCGAGCACCACTTAATAGCTTTTACTGGAACTTTCAACCATATCCCGTAGTCTTCCCTGGAAGATGGAGTTTGCTCAGGTCTCATAGTGATAGTTCAGTTGCCGTTACATGAGCTAAATGTGAAACTTTGATCATATAACAGCAAACTATTGTGTGAGATGGTGGTTCAAAGCTCTGAAAAAAGCTTGTTAATGGATCTTGAGTTAAGATTTTTCTTGTTAAAATACATTACTGTCTCCACAGTTTATTTCTCTGGGTGTAATTCTAGGAATGTCAGTGTACAATGGAAACTATAGTAAGAATCCACTAGCCTTTAAAAGAGTGATGCAAGGGAGCCTTCGAGCAGCAGCATTTTCCTTTGCTCCTTTAAAACCAGCCCTAATTCATGCAGGTACAGAGCAGTGTTTTAACTCCTGTCTTTTTGTTGTTGTTGTTGTTGTCATTAACCTGAAATAGCCATAAGAAGGCTTCTTCTTCTTTTGTTTCTTCTTTCGGCTCTCTGAGATGCAAAAACTGATTTTGTCATCTGAGCGTGCGAGTTCCCTTCTTCCTCTCCTCCCCGAACATCTTTTGAATTCCTTGGAACAGCTGGGTGAACATCTGGGTGAGTAGGGTGCTGTTGCCTCTGCTCGGTGTGGATAATAGCACCAGCAGGCGCAGGCTGCCGCCCACCTTCTACCCAGCCCAGCTCCTCCTCGCTTTTATCCAGAGTCATACAGCGGTCATGGCCAAGTTGGAACCTCTCAGGTTGATGCAGTGGCAAGGCAGACTAATTGCCTAATTGAGAACATGACCTTTTGGGTTTTTTTCCCCAGCTTTTTGTTTACTCTAGTTCTCAGGTGTGGATCTTTCTTCAGCTATTTGCTGAAACCAGTTTGCTGTATTTAGCTTTCCTTTCCTTTCCTTTCCTGCAGAAAGAGTACCACACTCCTCTTGTTGCTGTGTATTTTCCCTTTGTGTTTTGGTGTGGTTATTATTGATGAGAAACACTTTTTACTAATAAAATTGCAGCCTCGTCTTGGTCATTGTTTATGTAGATGTTGGTTAAGATAGCTGGTCAGTGCTCAAGTGTAACATTCAGAGGTGGCTGTCAGTATTTTTTGACTGCAGTTTGTGTTAGCTGGTTGACTTTTGTGAAATTTTAATAATAGAGCCGCTCTGATACCTGAGTCCTGGTACCAGAACAAAAGTTTTTTTCCCGATACTTCACTTTCAATTCAATTTCACTGTTTTTCCTTTATAAAAAAAAAAACAAAAAGAAAAGAAAATTAAATTCATAATTCGGTGTAACTCACAGCTGTGCAAAGATAATTGTTAGCTGCAGCCCTCAAGAATACAAATCTCATCAGACATTTGGTGCTAGCTTTTGGTACCTGACAGTTTTCAAGAGTCTTTGCAGTGATGTTCAATACCCAGTCCTGGTTCCTCTCCTTTCTGAATGGTGTCTAACTCTACATTCAATTTAAAGTTAGTCTATTTTAAAGTCTAGAAAAGTGTTGGCAGCATGACGCCTCATACAGCTGGGAAATGTCAGAGGAAAAAGTGGATGAGGAAGGCTGTCCCTTGTCCTGGAGCAAAGTAGTTAACCCTTCACTTCTGCTATGGATATATGCAAAGCTTAAACAGTGAAAGACTGGTCATACTGGGTATCTCCCACTGTGAATGTGGATAACAGCGTTAATGTGAGGTAAGCTGTTGCTCCAGCAAAGTGCTCAGATTCACTTGACGTACTCTTAAAAACAAATCCCGCCCCTAAAAATGACAAAGGCTACCATATCCTGTTACTCTTTGACATGTGATGTGTGTGTCTCTGCCACCATATGAGGGGTGGCCGTAGTCGGCGTGTGTTGGTGCTGGTGTGTTGCGTGTCGAAGGGCTTTGACGCAGAACAATGGTGTGTGTGCTGAGCTGAGGCCATGTGGCTGTGTGGCGGATTAAATTAGCAGCAGTTGTTTGTCGTCTGTCCCCCCCACCCTGGTCCATCTGCTCTGCTCGGCCCCGTAGACTCCTGTTCTGCACTCTCCAGACCCCTCCCATCCCACCCTCCCCAGCCCCTCACAAATCCCCTATCCCCATCCCCATGTCACACACAGACACACACAGTTTCGAATAGTTGCAATATCCACCAGCAGCCCAGTCATGACACAATATACTCAGTGCAACCTCTTCTGCCAAGAGTGCTCTGGCTTTCCTCTATGCAGATTAGCCATGTGCTAATTGTGATTATTTATTTATTTTTTATGGAAGAGAGAAAAAAAGGGAGGGGAGGAGTTTCCTCAGAAATTGATTTGATGACTGAGCTGAAAAAAAGAGAGAGTGCTGTGCTGTGAGTTGAGCTGCCATCCAGTGTGTATGTTTGACAGTTTGTAGCTACATGTGGAAAGTTTGTTATAAACCTTTGAAGCAATGTCGAGCGTGGAAAGAAATATCAAGACGATTTTGGCCATCTCATAGAAAACATATTTTAGCAAAAGGCCAGAGCCATGAACTCCTTGCTAAAGATGTATTTAATAGATGTTGTTAGTGTGTAGTCTGTAGTACAGCACCTGGTTTGAAAGATGATTTTTGTCTCTTTCAAACACCTGATCTACATCTGTAGGTCTGTTTAAAGTTAAACTGAATTAACACTGAACACATACTGTAGTTAATATTATAAGTTGCATAATATTTCATAGTGTGGACAAAATAAGAAGGCAAATACTGGCTCAAAATATAGGTTATCGAGCATGTTATAATCTGAAGGATCTATCTGTCTATTATACAGCTATCAAAAATACCAGTGACCTTTTGGAAGAAAATTCACTCATTTGAAACCTCTTCAGTAACAAGTGAGTGGGTTGCTGGAAAGCTCTTTCACCTTCCATTTCATCTTATGTGGATTAGGGAATCTCCCCACAACTCATAACTAAAGACATATTTTAACACATGAATTTTAGTAAGTAGTATTCATATTCTGGAACTATTTACATTTAAATTTATTGGTTGAAAACTATTGTGGAAAAAATATAATTAAATATTATTTTTGATACTTATTTGCTTGTTTCTTTTGCCCTCTTTATTCATTTTATCATAGTGAATCAACTATATGTAACTTGCAGGATCATGTAAAATTCTAAAACAGAGCGTAAAGCTACAAAAGAAGGGAGTAATAAGTTAAGCAAACTCGTTCAATAATGTTATTTATGCAACAATGAATATCAAAACTTTGCCAACATCAGCTACTGTTAGCTACTGGTCATACTAGACCAGGTTAAGCTGTAGCAACAAGTATTGAATTGGGTGAGGTTCATTCTATTGCCTGTGAATTCAGCTTTTTATTAGTAAAAGAATGGAACATTTTCATTTCTTCTTCCAGCAGTTACAAAGTGTCACTTTACCTCTTTATGAATAGTCCACAAGATAACTGTTAGCTTGTTTTGGTGAAAATCAAACTTTGCAAGTATTTTTCCCACTGTTGAACAGTAAAATAGCTTACATAATGTGCCATGGGGGGCCTAATTTAGCACAATAGATATGCAGTGACTACATGCACGTGTACGTTATGTACGTTTACTTGTAAAATCAAACTCAAACTCTTAATTTATAGCAGTGCGTGGCAGCTGGCACATCTTTGTGTCAGATCTTGATTTCACTCATTTGTGTTTCAAAGCACAAGGACTCAGACATACACTCAGTTCAGTTTCAGAAACTGAAATGCCTCATCGTCTTCCCACTGTCTGTCTTGCCCTCACCACCTCCAACCTCTGACATTTTCCCCTGTTGCATCAGAAACACATCACTTTCTCCTCTAGACCTTGAACACTGAACAACCATGCTGATTTCCAAACCAACAAAATAACAAGTCTGACTATTTTCATGTGATACAGTTAAATTTTATGTTTAATATTCGCTTGCATATTTTTTTCACCTTGAAATACGTTAGAGCGGACCAAGTGCAATGCACATCATTGCTTCTTTTGGTATAATTTTCTCAGCCTCGTACCTCTCATATTTAACATAATAACACTTGTAATTATATTTTTCTTGGTTATGATTAAACTTTCAACTCTGACTCTAAAACGTGGGAAAGTAAATTCAAATGCTCAAGGTCTTTACTCAACAGCATATTCAGCATCATCCTTCTTAAGAGCCACTCATTCTATAACTAAAAGAAAAAGGAACAGACCCTTCTGTAGCAGTCCCTGACCTCTCTATACACGGGATGCTGTAGAGATTGTTTAGTGTGGTTAAAGCGCACACACACACACACAGAATCACAAAGGCCTCAGCCAAAGCTCTCTGGGATCTTGGAGGATGTGTAATGGTGTGTCAGATGTGAACAACTTAAGCAATAGGAGGAAAATGCTGGTAAACAGATCAATGAAGGCCTGAGCAGTAGACCGGCCACAGCTATCTCCCAGCCTGCAGCACACAGACGTGTTAACATGATCGAATGAGGTTGTGGAGTAAAAAAACAAGACCTCTTGAGCAGGTTTACCATCCAAGATTCCCACCATTTGTGCTTGGCCGGCCACATACTTTAAAACCTTTATGACATGTTATGAATGTTATTACATGATATTGAGCGTGTTATAGACAGGAGTCTCAGACATTTGTTGTGCACATGTTGGCATTTTATTTATTACACTGAATGTACTCCACAGTTATGTTCTGGAGTAAAGCAGGTGTGACCATGCCTTAAAGGATCATTCTGGTTTGTTACAGCCACTTTGTTCTCGATTAATTAATTAATCAGTAGGTCGATGAAATATGTAAAATATCCTTTCCAGTTTTCTAAGGTGACATCTTAATAACTTTGATTTTCTCCAGCCCAACAGTCAAAACCCCACAAATATTCAGTGTATAGTTAAATTAAACTCTTCATGTATGAGAGGTTAAAAACATTTTTTTCAGCCCTTTTGCTTAAAAAAATGACTTAAATTGAGACTCCCAGAATAGTAGTGATTTGTATTCTGTCAATTTTTAGTAATCAATCAATCAACTAATCATTAAGGCTGTGATATTTTTAGAATTGGTAAGATTGGTATGATGGCCAAAACTATGAAAACAAGGCTGCAGTATGCTTTGAGGATGTGTTAGTTTTATTTAGTATAAAGGTCTAAATTCATTTCTTTCTGCTTTTTCATCTTTGTTGCGGACAGAAAACAGTGAATTATTCCAATTTGTTTTGATTTTTTTTTTTGCACAAAAATTGCCAACTTCATTGAATACTCGTGCAAAATATAAGATTATCAGTCAATATTTAGTAAATATTTCTACAAAAGATGATTAGTGGCTTTAGCTCAAAAATTTTAGTGATTGCTGTAAGGTACATATTAGACTTCACAGTGCACACTTATCTTTGCTATCTGATCACCTGGTTAAATGACCACTATCTCCATCTTTAGAGTGGTTGTTAAATGAGACACGAGAGTGAGATGAGTGGTTGTTTTGGAAACGTCAGCACTGATTCTCCACGTGGCTCTGGGAGCTGGAAACCCTGATTGTAGTTGAGCTGTACTTTTCAGGCTCTCTCCCCACTGAGCCGGGGCCTGAGCTGTCAGGCTTCGTAATGGAAAAGCCGGTACCCAAGTCGGTGTAGAAATATTCTCCCTGCCGGCGAAATATCGACTGAAATTGGCGAGGAAAAAGGTTGATTGTTTTATGGCTCGGCCATCGCAGGGAGATTTTGTCTAAATGAGAAATAGATTTTACCTTTAGTGTTGCTGCTTTGTAGTTTGTTAGCATACTAGTCATTTTTCATGAGGATTGGGGGATGTTAGCGGGTGATTCAGGCCTCGGCGGCACACTTTATGGATGACACAGGAGGCTCTGTATAACAGCTTAAGCAGCTCATTAGGAAAGAACTATAGCATATTTCTATCCAGTGAAAGAAGCGGCTCCAGTTTTGTTTGTGGGAATGTGGAGATGTTTTTGTTGTTTGCCATAATTGGACAGATACACCTGTCTGAAATGGATTGAAAACCAGCAATGAGGTGGTGTCCGCCTCAGTATTTTCCACCAGTCATCTTTAGGCTAAGCAGTGTGTTGTGTGGACTCCCATCATGGCATGATGTCAGGTGGGGGGTGGGGGGCAGTGGGGAGGTAGACGGCATTGTGTCCTTCTTCGCAGACAGGGGTTAAAAGTGCATTAGAGGTCACAGGAGAGTACGTACTGTGGCCTGTTACCTCTTTCCCCCACGGTGCAGTCGGTAATGACCCTAGGGAGTGTAGTAACACTCCCCTTCCCCTTCCCTCCTTGCCTCCACACACACACAACATAACACACAGCCCAACACTCACACAACACACAAATACTCTCCTGAACCTGGAGGAGCTCAGGAGTGTGTGGCCTGGGGGAGGCTGCAGGGAAAACCTGGAGTGGAATATGTTATCTTGGATAATGTTGGTTGACCGCCCTGACAGCCTGTTGATCCCCCTCCACACACACACCCCTACTCCCCCACAACCTAGCAACACCTACAGTCTTCCCCCAACACACACACACATATATTTTCACACACACACACACACCAGCCTACCGCTGAGCCGCCCCCCACCCGACCTCCTCTCTCTCATTGCACCACTGTCATTCATAGAGTGCCAAAGCCTGCTGCTTTATTAAAGCCCAGGAAGAGCAAGGCCTGGCCCAGGTTCAAACAGCAGTGCAGCTGGGACCTGTTACATTTTCGGCAGACTGCCCTCTCCGTCTCGCTGGCTATAAATAGCACTGGTGGTTGTCTCCCTTAACCAAGGAAAAGAGGTTTTTGGGGGAGGAAAAAAACACACACACACAGATTAATAACCGTGGGAAGCAATGAAAGCTTTGTGTCTGCTGCCCGAGGTCAGCAGGCCAGGAGGTGTTGCTACTTCAAAGCCCCCATTGTGGCTCATACTTTCAGACGCCGCTGCGGTGGGTTTGATGGGAACACGCAGGGGATGCCAGCGGTGTGATGAGTTGATGGCATCGGATCACGCCAACCAGGAAGATACCCATGCAGCCCCTGTGTGAATTTTCTTCTTTGTTTATTTTTTCAATCTTTTCTGATGGAGAATGACCAGTTCATTATACTGTAATAGAGTTCCATTATTTTTAATTGTATTTATTTTTTATTACTCTGGAGGAGTGTTGGTTTTTTGTGTGTGTGTGTGTGGGGGGGGGGGGATTCCACCAAGCTCATCTCTTATGTACACACATAGCATCAGACACTTTATGACCTTGGCTCCAGCTGTTGACAGGCGAGGCTACCTCATTATGAACCCCCCCCCCTCCTCCCTTCTCTTCCTCCGCCGCTTTCTGTTTCCCTCCCCGACTCTCCAGCCAGAGAAAGCCGTCTGGCCCAGTAACACTGCCTGCCCGGGCCATGTGGATCTCCCCGAGTCCACGCCGGCCAAGGTCAGCCCCCACCAACACCACCTCCACCACCCCAGCCTCTATCCTGACGTGATTCCAGCTGAGGGGTGGGCCCAGCTCCAGCCACCGCAGACACTTCCACTTCCTTAAGCTTATTTTCATAGAAACCCTCCCGACGTCTCCACCGTAACAGTATCCACCCACTGGCACAATGATCTCCTGGGCAGGGAAACGCTCCTGGCGGATATAGTGGGCTCATTCATTCATTCATGGCCAATTTTTTCCCTTTCTTGTAGGAAAGTAAATCCACTACTGTTTTTTCCTTCCCCCTCCTGCTTTTTGTTCTATATTTGCTTGATTATACGGTGACTGGTTTATGAGATGATGCTTGCATGACACATTGCAATGGAAGAGTCATCATTTGTGTTCAATGCTGAGTAAGGCGTTTTCAAGAAAACCCACTAAAAAAGGTTCCAAAATAACTCCAGCTATATTTGACCTGAACTATATTTTCTCATCTTTTTCTGTCACATCACTGAGTTCTGAACAATGTCCTATCAGCTGCATCATTATAGAGCTTGTTGCAGCTTGGTGAGGTGTTTGACTGTACGGTCTAACAGAGGCAGCGGGCTAAACCATCAACCCCCCACCCCCACCCCCCCAAACCACAAGTGGCAGTTTTCTCTTTTTGTCGCCAGTCCATCCATCCACTGTTTCAACTCACAGTGCATTTTCTCTGTGTTGTCTAGCCTCCAAGCCCAATGGAACAAGTAGGGAAGATGCGCAGCCAGCCGTATGGAGGACCCAACCCCTACTCTCAGCAGCAACAAGGGCCTCCCACAGGGCCTGGACCCCAGCAAGGAGGCTCTTACCCAGGCCAGGGCTACGGACCTCCTGGGCCTCAGAGGTATCCTATGGGGATGCAGAGCCGAACACCCGGCAGTATGGGCGGCATGCAGTATGGACAGCAGGTTAGTGATGATGGGCTTAGATTACTTTCTCTGCAACCTTGTACAACCTGTTTTTGCAGTCACAGTCTGGCTTGACTAAGAATAAGTATGTTAAATAATTGAGGTGCTTAAGTTGAAATTATATTAACGATGATACATTTAAGAGAATAGATGGGTTGAGTTCAAAGTGCAGTATTTGACCAGGGTTAAGTCTGGGACCAGTGCCATGTTGGCCAAGGTTAAAAGATTGTGTCATGTTCATAAAGTATTCAAAAAGGCAAACTTATCTGAACAAAGGAGTGTTGAAACCTCCAAATATTAAGTCTTTGTCAAGTGTAATAAGGATTTGAACTACTGCTAAGGTTGTGAGGGAAGCATATTAGGAAACAATGAAGTGGATTTGTCCTGCCTGCTTTTGACACCTGTACCTTGAATGGGGAGATTGTCCAATACCCACAGCACAGCGCTCAAAGTGGCTTCTAAAAGGAACTGCCAAACCATCACTATAACCACTACCTGAATGAGCTTAGAAAATGATGGGCGGAGGCTTGAATCACCAAACCCGAGCTACATCTCTGTTGTTAGTAAAAAGATCAAACCTGGTGAAACCAATACGTTATTCATAATGAAAGACAGCCTGCCCTAGGAGAGGACATTTAACAGGGCCATTATGAATTTCTGTGGTACGTAGTCATGGTGCAGGGCATGGTTTGAAGTCCGAACCACAAGTTAATAAGTTTTTTTTACATTCCTGTTAGTTGAGGCACCAGAGCGTTTATTTGGTAAGTGACTCAGTATTAGAGGAATGGTGGCAGTGGTGGCACACAGCAGATACAGTGACTTCGGTCTCACTGGACATCACACACATGGTTTGGGAAAGTTTGCAGGGGTTTAAAACCATTTTGTTTTTCATGGTGAGTAGTGATGATCTTGATCTGTTAGGGTGTTATCAGTTCAGTCTGAAAAGGAAATGTTGACTCCAGAAAAAGGTGAAATCGCCCCTAAAAGTTATCCTACTGGAGACATTATCCTTTTAGAAATGGTGGGGAACTGGCTCTGTCCGTAGGTATTGCAGGAAAATACTACTATATCCTGGATAATAGGTGAGTTAATGGAGTTAATGGTCATCCCACCAACCAAACTTGGCATCCTTTTCACCTGAAACATGAAATGGAATGGGGAAAAAACTGTTCTTACACTAACAGAGAGAGCAGACCATCCAATTTTTTACCGTCTGGTTTATTTTCATGCTTGAAAAGCAAAAGTTGGGGAAATTCAAGTTGTGTCTACTGGCACAGTGGGCAGCGCATTCTGACAGCGTTGTCCAATTGAAAACGGCAAACATCCAGTTTGCCTTAGCTACTTACTCATAGCTAGGAATAAGCCCCTTCTTGAACTCTCTCAGCCAGGCAGTCCGTCTTAACAGAGAAATGCATGCAGGGAATCCCGTAGAGTGAAGCCTTTTCCTCCACGTCCGCTGTCTGTGGTCTTGTGCCCATTGTGTGATGTGATTATCTCATACTGGCCTGCCTGGTGCTTGACCATGGACTCGATAAGTACCCTGCAGAGAAGAAAACGGCTTCCCTCCCTTTGTCGGACAGATACAATACAGCCACTTCATGTTGTTTTAAATGTGTGGCAATTCTTTACTATCTCGTATTTTCTTTGAATACTTGAATAGCTGAGAACCCTCCCAAAACAACACGTGGCTTTTTTTTCCTTCTCCTCTTCTCTTTTTTATTACTATGTTTCCTCACAAGGTCAGTGCTTTCTCCTTCCATGCTTCTTGAGGGTAATAAAAAGGAGGCGCTGTATTGAAAGGCTTTCGGCGCGTAGGATCGGGAGGAATATGAAAAGCCTCATATTGAAGTTCAAGGAGATGAAGTCAAAACTCAATTTTTATTTTCATGCCTGTAATTTAAAGCGATACACGGCTGAATTCCAACACTTAGATGGCTTTTCTTATGCGCTTTGACTGATCAGTTTATACTGAGGAACACACTCCTCTCTCTTACAGACAGAGAGAGAACAGTTGTCTTCTCCTTTTAATCTGTGAGTAAGATGAAGAGATGCTCTGATTACTCCGCTGAGAATGAATGGTAAAAAATCAAAGAGGTGACTTTGGATATTGGGTTATTTTTATATATTTTTACAGCTTCAGAAAGGATCCTGTCAGCACACAGTCTGTACTCAGGAAGTGATTGATATTCCACTGAGGGGCTCAGGATAGTAAACCTGTAGTAAAATCTTAGTTCTACTGAAGAAAGCTGTTTATGTTCACAGGCAATTCAGCTATGCTGGGTTATATTTACTCACAGATCAGAGTGGTCTTCCCTTTTTTTTAAGGAGCACTGTTGTTGATCCTAACTGATCTTATTGTTTTCATGTCTAGATTTCATCCTATGGACAGCAGGGCCCGGGTGGCTACAGCCAACAGAGTCAGGGGTACTATGGGCAGCACGGTCCCCCACCTCACCCTGGCCAGCAGCAGCCTCCATACCCCGGCCAACCACAGGGCAGCTCTGTACCTCCGTACCCCCAGCAGGGCCACCCTGCGCAGCCTCCTGGCCAACACGGGCAGCCAGGACCCCCTTACCAACAATCTCAAGGTCCCCATGGCCCTCCTCCAGGCCAGCCTCCTTATAGTCAGCCCTCACAGCCACAGCCAGGACAGCCACCCTACGTCCCTCCCCAACAGCAGCAGCAGCCTCAACAGCAGCAGGGTCCTGGTCCCCAAAGTCAGCAGGGCCCTCCAGGCCAGCCCGGCTACCCACAACCCCCTGGGCCAGGGCAGCCACCACCACAGCAAACCCCACAGCAGCAGCAGCAAGGGCCCCCACAACCACAACAACAACAACAACAACAACAACAACAACAACAACAGCAACAGCAACAGCAACAACCACAACCAGGAGGACCGCCTCCTCAAGCCCAGCAACCTCCAGGTCATGGCCAACAGGGTCAACCATCACCTTACTCTCAGACACCCCCACTGCAGCAGCAGCAACAACAACAGCAGCAGCAACAACAACAACAACAACAGCAGCAGCAGCAGCAGCAGCAGCAGCAGCAACAGCAACAACAACAGCAACAGCAGCAACAGTCACCATATCAGAGGTTCCCACCTCCTCCACAGGTAACAGCACCATGCACAAGTCTTTTAGCACACTTAAGCTATAACATGATGTGATGCTTCAGGCCCATCAGGAGTTTCCTGTGCTGACACATGCTCTTGACATTTGCTTCACTTTATCAGTGTTGCAACAAAGTCCATACCTGCCTTATGATATTAATGCAAACCAGTCTGTCAGCAATAGGAGGTTTTGAATAAAGCTTTGACGTAAGCCATTTAGGGTTGACTTGTTGCTTGATTAATGTCTAATTATTCACTTAAATAAAGAGGCTCATGTCTGTTAATGAATAGTAAAAACAAGAGGGATTGAGATGACAAAACACAACAACCCCTACATTACCTGTCAGTGAAACTAATCTGATTACATGTAATTTTTTGGTTAAAAAAAACAAAAAAACACAAAGATAAATTGAAGATGAGGCCACAAGTGAGGCTGTCTCTCTGTTAGTGACCCAGACATGCCAGACAGTAAATATTCAAATCACAGTTCCTCATTGCATGGCACACATTCTTTTTTTTGGTGTTTTTTTTTTAACATAAATTACGTAAATGTATTTACATTTATCCAGCCCAGTGGAGATCTGTTATTTGTATCAGTGCTATACATAGCAAAGAGCCAATAAGCAGTAACAAGATGCTTGATTTGGAGACTGGAGTCCAAGTATTATCTTTCTTCTCCCTGTGATCAGGAACTCTCCCAGGATTCCTTTAGTTCCCAGTCCAGTGCTCCTCCTTCCAACCAGCCCATGGCTTCCAACAAGAGCAGTCAAGAAGACAGCATGCAGGCCAGGCCATCCAGTCTGCCGGTAAGCCCTCCATCATCTTCATTTAACAAGTGGCCTCAATGGGCACAACCACCTCCATAGTTTAACCTATTAATATGTAATTTATGACCCTTATAGAAGGCCAGAAATCTCACTAAAGCAGACACATTTACGACAGGAATTGTCAGTAGTTTTTAATCTTACGATTAGCACCAGTCCAGTATTTGGTAATAATCACCTGCAACAATCGCCAGAAAATGCGATGCAAATGGCTTAGTGCTGAAAGCAAATAAGGGATTTAACTTGGACTATGAATATATAGACCCATATTGCTAGTCAAAGTCTTGACAACCGTCAGGTGTTAGGGCTGCCCTAGAAAATCATTGTACTGTAGGTGTTGCAGTGACCTTTCTCCACACACGGGTTTGAAAAGATTTTAGACCAGATCTCATTCCAGTGTTTTGTTGATCTGCACCCAGGTTCAGTAAAACTGTTGCTTTTGGTAGATAATCAGACAAACCACTCACCGGTTTAGACTAAACTGTCAACCTCAGTCATTAGTGACTCACACTCATGCCAGTCTAGATTCAACTCCATTCAAGGACCAGTAAATACACCAGCAACACCAGTCTCCCTAAAAGTAGCTGGATTTAGCTTTAATTTCTCAAAACTGTTGTCTTGTAACCAAGTGACACCTGGCTTTGTTTTGTAATGCAGGGAACATCATTGTGCAGCATTAAGAATTAGCCCCTAGTAGGAGACACAGTCATAAAGTGCGACTGCGTGGTAAAATACATAGAAATCTGAAATTGAATATTGAATTTCGGGGCCACTGTGCACTCGACGACCATAAACACTTGGATTCAGCGCATCAATCTGTCCAGAGCGATGTGATGGACATTTTATACTTTATTAAGGCTACAACTACTGTATGGGTATTCATGTGTTTTGCCGTCGGATCAATATTCAGTACTTTGGACTTCAGACACCAGTGGATTCCCAACTTTGTTTACTGCTTTCTGGTTATGTGCCTGCTAAATTCCTGGCAGTTTAGATACCGCTTATGTACATAAAATCACTACAGCAATATCTATGATTGTGGGATATTAAGGACATAGTAATTTGGGTTGAACTAATCTTTTAAATATTAAAGGGAGAGGTAATAAGTAAAAATCTGCATCCCGACCCTTTCCACCCTTTCCCTTCTCTGCTGCCTCTGACTTTTACATACACACAGTACACAACAACAAGCTGATGCCAGGGGTGAGTACAACGTGTTAAAGCAGTGCAGGTTTCTACTGACATGTTAAAAAATATTCTGCGAGTGGGGAAAAAAAAAAAAAAAACATTTCTGCCAGGAAAAGGATTGTTGAAAGTGAAGTAAATCTGGCATTTGATAGCCCTCTGGCTAAGATAAAGGTGAGAGAAACCCCTTCCCTCCCCACGTCCACCCCCACCCTCCCTGTTAAAAAGAGGTGTCTCACTGTAACACGTTGCAGTTTCCATGGCAGTGTTTATAGGTCAGACAGCAGAGCTAACCTCATTCTGGGCCTCAGGGAAGGAGAGTGAGAAATGAGATCATTAATGAGAGAGAATGAAAGTGAGAGAGTGGAGTCGGCGGCGAGGGGTGGTGGGGTGTGTGGGGGTGTGCAGGATTGAGGGAGTGCAAGCAAATAACTTCAAATAGTGTGAGTGATTGGTTGGAGTGGGAGATGCTGAGAGGGAGGGAGGGATGAGAGGCAGCTCTGTCTATGCCAGTAGGGGATGCCCCCAGGATGTGTTTCCCTCCTCTTTTGTTTATTTCTCTTGTTATTTATACAACTCTCAGTGGAAACCAGCCATTGGCCGAGCAGGCTAGACCAGGGCTATTTTATTTGTTCATTATTTATTTTCCCTCAGACTTCTCGGGGATTCCCTATTGGTGCCGTGTGATGGCTGTGAGCATTAATCTAGCTAAGGTGGAGATGAACTGATCCCCTTTCTCCTCTCTCCTCCTCCTCCTCTCCTCATCTTCTAGCTTACCTCTGTAGCACGCACATCACACTGTGCGGGAATTAGACCATGTGCTAACTGGCAGTAAGCCTGACAGTCAAAACAGCTAAATTGACTCCTAGAGTGTGATGAGTAGATGTGCACCAGTGATATCTGTTTTACCTGGAAATGAAGCTATTTAAAATCCAGACAGCCACAAGATTAAAAAAAAGAATGCAGGAGAATCTTAAAGTCTGCAATTTGCAAAGGATTCATAAAAATGTATTGTTAGAAGGATCAAGTGACTATGAAAGGTAAATACAATGCTTCATTTGATAGAACCCGAGCCAAGTTTCAAAAAACAAGTAAGTCAAGTATCCAAGGTGGGCGTTGAATGCTTGGCTGTCCTCCCAGAGATACAAATGGTGAGATGTTAGCAAGCGTAACAGCGCGGCTGAGGCATCCTTTCTGTTTAATACTCCAACTTCTTTTGCCAGCGTCACTGTCTTTGGAAGAAGGTTTCCTCTTTCGGACAGACAGTCTTCACCAGGGTAACAATATCAAAATTTTAATGAACGAAATAAGTTTCTGAAACCGTAGGAAGAAAAACAAATTCTTAGAAATGTACTTCCATAACTTTCTGGTGACATGTGACGTCTTGGAAATCCATGAAGTCATGTCTGAGTCAATGTCGAACATTATATATTTGTTAAGGTGGAAACACATCTGTTCCGTGGCAGGGTGTCAGTATGGATTTCCTGTAGTGTTGGTTCCCTGTTCATAATATGAATAAAATTCTGATAGTTTTGAAACCCGATTGTATCAAGCAAAGTTCTTGTCTGACTTTTGGTTTTAAAACAAAATGAAACACTAATACATTTGAGAGGTTTGTAAAACAAAACAAAAAAAAAGGTCATATAATTCAAGTGAATTATAACAAATTTCAAGTGATCCCCAGCCCCAGCTCGCAACAAACAATTACTTCACTCATTGGTTGACAACACAATTGTTGGTATGTGATGATCAGTACTCACATGTATTTGTGCACTTCTACTGATGAAGGAAGTGTTAAATCTTAAATAAACTAACTTATGTCATGTTAAACAAAAGCATGTTTTCCAATTGAAAGACACCTGACAGAATGTTTGGTGTAGATTATATAATTTTATTTAAAATAGGTATATATTTTGGAAGGACCTATAGTGATTTTGTATAGACACATTTGTTTAATCTGCCTCAAAACATATTTGAATACAGATCCAACAGCAGCTGAGGGTAAGCACTGCATTTAGCTACTTTAGTTGAGTTTGCACAGAGCCAGCCAGACATCACCTCATCCAAGTACAGATGGGTCTGTTTGAGCCAGATGCTAAAAACCCAGCGTCTGTTAGGCTGCCCGTTGAGTGGGAATAAGGGTACAGGAGGCTCAGCGCCTGCTGGGCGCAGGTGAGAGAAAGCACAACAGTCAGCTTGAGAAAAGAGCATGGATAAGGCGGAGGAGGAGGAGGTGGAAAAAAAAAAAATACAGGCGATGATGGAACTAGCTGAGCAGGTTGAGCTTGTTCCTGGTTTGTTTCACCCTGGCTCAGGTTTACAGTGCACAGTTTAACTGCTGGGTATTTACACTGTCAGTTCCCAGAACTGCTTTGTCCTCCTAGAAATCTCTTTACGTTTAAAGTTCAAGCGGTCAGTCGATGCTAATCTAAACAATTTCAAATGAACAACACAATAACTAATGCAGCTGGAAAGTACTGGTCTTTGTGATCTAAAATACTCCTGTGACCTAGTAACATTCAGTCATTCTGAAATGAAATGCATTAAGCTGAGAGAGGAGGGAAAGAAAAGACTTTTTGTGCTGTTCTCTATAAAACAGCTACATTATTGACTGGTCTATAACGAATAACCACCTACCGATTTACATGAACTAATGTTAACTTGTGATGAGGTGCAACACAGCCTGTGAAAACATATAACGTCCTCTGTATGACTCTGGATAGAGCCTCCCAAAGTTTGAAAAAAAATAAAACTGATGCCTCATATTGATGTCATCAGGGTTATCTCCCTTCAGCCTGCAGTGCAAACTGGAGGTTTGAGGTCTGAGGAAGGTAGGCATTTAGGAGCCACAGACAGTGTCATGAAAGATGCTATCTAGTTGCTTGATGTTAAATGTGGGGTTAAGTGCAATACTAAATTGAAGTGCTACTTAAAAGACCAAGCTAGTATTCACATTCAGTGCTGGTTTTGGGTCATATTTTGGAGAAAGAGAACTGTATTACACACCAGCACCATTTTGCTCCAGTCCACCTAACTGTTATAGTGAGTCCAGCGTCTTTATTGTGCACAAAAATTTATTTCCTATGGAAGTGGACACAAGCACAAGGCCCTCTGCATCACGGCTCTAGAAGAAGTAAAGGCCAATCTCGTCACCGCCAGGCCATGTTCCTGAAGGACACTTTCCATGCCAGTCAAGGGAATGGAATAATACCAGACCACCACCAACCTCTGACCTCCCTCCACCTTAGTTTCTTTCTTTCTTTTTAAAACTTCCCGTCCTTCTCATAGTCTTACACCCTTTCCACCATAACATCCCACCAGAACCACCATGGTGCCCTTCTGATGTTCATGCCCAGACTCAAGAGTGGAAGGTCACATGCCGGTCACACCACGCTTGAGTTTGTTTGAGCAACAACTGAACGAAGCATCGATGGCTAAGATAAAGGTGAAGAAACCCCTTCCTCCCCACGTCCACCCCCCCACCCTCCCTGTTAAAGAGGTGTCTCGCTGTAACACGTTGCAGTTTCCGGCGCGGTGTTTATAGGTCAGACTGCAGAGCTAACCTCATTCTGGGCCTCAGGGAAGGAAGTGAAATAGAATCATTAATGAGAGAATGAAAGTGAGAGTGGGCGGCGAGGGGTGGTGGGGTGTGTGGGGGGGTGTGCAGGATTGAGGGAGTGCAAGCAAATAACTTCAAATAGTGTGAGTGATTGGTTGGAGTGGGAGATGCTGAGAGGGAGGGAGGGATGAGAGGCAGCTCTGTCTATGCCAGTAGGGGATGCCCCCAGGATGTGTTTCCTCCTCTTTTATTTATTTCTCTTGTTGTTATACACTGGCGCTCTCAGTAGGCTCAGCATGGCCGAGCAGGCTAGACCAGGGCTATTTTTATTTATTTATTGTTATTTTCCATCGAACTTCTCGAGGATTCCCTATTGGTGCGTGTGATTGGCTGTGAGAGCCATTAATCTGGCTGAGTGGGGTGAACTGGTCCTTTCTCCTCCTCCTCCTCCTCCTCCTCCTCCTCCTCCTCCTCCTCCTCATCTTCCCAGCACCTCTGTGTACGCACATCACACTGTACAGATAGACCATGCTAACTGGCGGTAATAACCCTGACAGTCAAAACAGCTAAATTGACTCTGAGGTGTGATGAGGCAGACAATGCACCAATTAAATATCTGTTTTACCTGGAAATAGGCTATTTTGAAATCCAGACGGCCACAAGTTAAAAAGAATGCAGGAGAATCTTAAAGTCTGCAATGATTTGCAAAGTTCATAAAATGTATTGTTAAGAAGAGGATCTGGCTATGAAAATTAAATACAATAATGCTGTTTAATTAGAACCCGAGCACCAAGTTTCAAAACAAGTAAGTCATTATCAAAGTTGGCGTTGAATGTAGCTGTCCTCCAAATTCACAAATGAGGTGAGATGTTAGCAGCGTAACAAGCGCCAGCTGAGGCATACTTTCTGTTTTAATACACTCCAACTTCTTTTATAAGCGTCACTGTCTTTGGAAGAAGGGTTCCTCTTTCAGACAGACAGTACTTCCTGGGGAAGCCAACAATATCAAATTTTAATGAACAAAATAGATTTCCTGGAGCAAACAGGAAGAAAAACAAATTCTTAGAAATGTACTTCCATAACTTTCTGAGGTGACATGTGGCGTCTTAAATCCATAAGTCATGTCTGAGTCAATGTCGAACATATTTGTTAAGGTGGAAGCACATCTGTTCCGTGGCCGGGTGTCAGTGGTTTCCCTGTAGTGTTGGTTCCTGTTCATAATGAATAATTGATAGTTTAGAGACTGATTGTATCAAGCAAAGTTCTTGTCACGACTTTTGGTTTAAACAAAATGAAACACTAATACATTTGAGAGGTTTTGTAAAAACAAAACAAAAAGGTCATATAATTCAAAGTAGGGTATAACAAATTTCAGTCTGGCCCCAGCTCTGTCGCTCATTCTTCCTCATTGGTTTAATAAACACAATTGATGATGAGTAATGATATCCACTTGTATTTGTGCACTTCTACTGATGAAGGAAGTGTTGCGTCTTAAATAAACTAACATCATATTAAACTGACATGTTTTTAAATTGAAGACACCTGACAGAATGTTTGGTGTAGATTATATAATTTTGTTTAAATAGGTATATGTTTTGGAAGGACCTATAGTGATTTTGTATAGACACATTTGTTTTAATCTGCCTCAAAACATATTTGAATGTGGTCCCAACAGCAGCTGAAGTGTGTTTAGCTACTTTAGTTGAGTTTGCACAGAAGCCAGCCAGACATCACCTCATCCCAGAGTACAGATGGGTCTGTTTGAGCCAGGTGCTAAAACCCAAGCGTCTGTTAGGCTGCGTTGAGGTGGGAATAAAGGAGTACAGAGCTCAGCGCTGCATGAGTAGGAAGTAACAGTCGCTTGAGAAAGGCTGTGGATAAGGGGAGGAGGAGGAGGGAGGTGGAAAAAAAATACAGGCAGCGATAGTGGAACTAGCTGAGCAGGTTGAGCTTATTTCTGGTTTGTTGTTTCACCCTGGCTCCAGGACACAGTTGCACAGTTTAACTGCTGGGTATTTACCACTGTCAGTTCCCCAGAACTGCTTTTGTCCTCTAGAAATCTCTTACACGTTTAAAGTTCAAGCGGTCAGTGATGCTAATCTAAACAATTTCAAATGAACAGCACAATAACTAATGCGGCTGGAAGTACTAGTCTTTGTGGTCTTAAAATACTCCTGTGACCTAGTATTTCAAGTCATTTCTAGGAAATGAAATGCATTAAGCTGAGAGGAGGGAGAGAAAGAAAGACTTTTTGTGCTGTTCTCTATAAAATAACGCTACATTATTGACTGAGTCTATAACGATAACCACCTGCAGGTTACACATGACTATTAACTTGTGATGAGGAGTGCAACAGCCTGTGAGAAACATAACGTCCTCTGTGACTCTGGATGAAGGCCTCCCAAAGTTTGAAAAAAATAAAACTGATGCTGTCATAGTGATGTCATCGGGTTATCTCCGCTTCAGCCTGCGGTGCAAACTGGAGTTTGAGGTCTGAAGGTAAGCATTTGAGCCTGAAACAGTATCAAATACTATCAAGTTGCTTGATGTTAAATGTAGGGTTAAGTGCAATACTAAATTGAGTGCTACTTAAGAATAAGCTAAGTATTCACATTCAGTGCTGGTTTTTTGGGTCATATTTTGGAGAAAGGGAACTTCATATTACACCATACCATTTTTGTCAGTCCACTAACTGTTATAGTGAGTCAGCGTCTTTATTGTGCACAAGAATTTATTTCTATGGAAGTGGACACAAGCACAAAAGGCCCACCTCTTTGCATCACGGCTCTAGAAAGAAGTAAAGCAGGCCAATCTCTGCTGTGCCGTCAAACTTTCATGTTCCCTAGGAAGTGACACTTCTCTCCATGTCAGCCCATGGGAATGGGAATAACTACTGAACTACCACAACCTCGGCCCTCCTCTACCTTGCCCTTCTCTCTCTCTCTTTTTTAAAATCTCCTTGTCCTCTCCAGGTCTTTTGTACACCTTTCTCACTATGGGGCTAATCCCACTCAGAACCGCCCACTGGTTGGTGCTCCTCTTTTCTGATGTCTGAATGCTCCAGACTCAGAGGAAGGTCACATGTTGAGGTCACACACTTACGCTTGAGTTTGTTTTTCTGTCCTCCATCCTCCGTTCCTCTACGTTTCCCCTCGTCTTCCTGATTAGAGCTTCATCTGGAGTGGTTTATCTAGGAAAGGAAGAGCCGAGGATTCTGATGTTACTTTATTTGTGTCATGGAGGCATATTTTCCCATTAACGGTGTTTTAGCGAGAGGATACAATACCTTTATTTATTAAGCCCTACTTAAATTTCACAACAAGTATATGATGTGAAATGACCTGTGAGGCCTTTAACTAGAATGTTTTAATATTTGAAGAGCATACATTTGTACTCACTGATTTGTTGTTTGTTTGGTTTGCTCTGATGATCAACTGAAGGTCCTAGTTTGGTACTAGGCTTCCCACCTTATAATTTATCACTGTCACTGCCTCAGGACCCCACCCATACAAAATTCAGTCTTACCCAGTGCATTTGTAAAGCTCAAAGACCACCCACTTCACAACAACAGACCCCCCCCCTCCCTAATGACCTTTAATATTTATGTGCCAAGCCTTCTGATCTGGAACCAAGGGATCTTGGTCTTGATCAACTCGGTCCCCCAGCCTCCTGCAATCCCCGTTCCTGCTCAGCCCAGCCCAGCTCTGCTCTCCTGCAGCTCAGCCCATTTTGCGACATAGCTCTGGGGCAAGTCAGCCTGACAAGACCGGCCCACTTTCCTCTCCCTACAGCCCAACCTTTACCTCCTGCCTTTTCAATATTACCTCTGTTTTTTTTTGTTTTCTCTTTCTTTCTTTATATATATATATATATTTATATATAAATATATTTTTTCACTCTTTCTGCCTCTCTACCGTCTCTTTCTGTCCCACCAAATTCTCGTTTTCTTTCCCTCTGCTTCTCCCCTCCTCCTCTCTTCCTTCCTCATTCTCTCTCTTTCTCCAATCAGCTTTCATAACGCTGTGCAGCTTTCAGCCTTGTTTTACGAAGCTCTGACGCTGACAGTATTCAAGTCCAGGAGCGTTTCCTGTTGCTATTCTGGGGCCCTTGCTTCCTGTGTAGGCATGTCTTATTCAGATTCCAGGGTGCCTCTCACTCGCTCTCACCCCTCCCTCACCAACATAACCTCTCCCTGCTCCCTCTGTCTACCTTTTCTTTCCTCTATATGATTTTAATTAGCTATTATGAGAAAATTCAATCTGCTGACAAAGTGTGTTGTTTTGCATTTACTTCAGTGAATTGTTTCTCAGCCTGCAAAAACCCCAAACCCTGTTTTGCTCTTGTGAGCTCGCTTGCACGCTCACGCTCCACGCTCACGCACACACACATACATACACACACACACACACACACACAGAGAACACTCTCCCTCTCCCTTTTGCTCTCCGCTCACTCACACACTCTCACACTCACACACACACTCTCCCATGCCCCTCCCCTCTGCCTCCATTTCTGCTGGGCTGAGCTAGTTTTGCAGCACAAAGACTGTGGCTGACTGCAGCACTGTCTGTCCTCTGCTATCTCCTGCTCTCGCTGGAACAAGCTGCAGAGCCTGGATGGATGAAACTGACCTCACAATGAAATTTACTCTCGCTCCATGAAACCACTCTATATTATCCCCCCCCCGTCTCCCCAGTTAATTCACTGGTGGTATCAGTTGCTTTGGTAGCGCCCTCTAGACACGCTATGTGTGTGTGTGTGTGACAGTAGGAGGGCAGGGGCGTTGCTTCTCTGGAAAGCAGGCAGACTGGCTATAGGGGTCTGGAGCCTCCCCGCAATAGCCACCCCAGAACCCCCAACCCCTCCCGCCTCACCCCGAGGCCCTCCAGCCCCCTTGGCCCGCCGTATCCCAGCACCCCTCACCTTGGGCTGGGCAGCTGCCTGCCTCACTTGGGCATCTGTGCGCTGCCCTGGGACTCCCTGCTACTATTGTGATCTCTACAAAAGGCCCCCCACGCACACACCATCTCCCCATTATTCACAGCAATCAGACCCCCCGCCTCCTCCCCCTCACCACCTCCCTCCATCTACTCTGTGTTAGCTACACACAGACTGCTGCAGTGTTTGTGTGTGTGCCTTGCATTTTTTTTGTTCCCCACAGAGCTCAATTAGGCAAATGTGGAGGCGGTTAAAAAAAAAGAACTCCCTGCTTGTGATTAAGATTCATAGTTGTTGTTTTCTTTTTGACTGCAAGCTTGAAACGCACAGGAATGTTAAAGCAGAACAGTATTGATCAGTGTCAAATGAATTGTAATGCCTTAGCAGTGTGAGACTCCTTTTCTAAGTTTTACTGGTTCACCCTTTCATCTTGTACTTTTCAGTCCATGTTATTATCTGTCCCACGTGGCTGCTGGTGATAAAGTAGCAGTGTAATGGTGATCTCTGGGGAGCTGAAGCTAGCTCGTCCGTGGAGGTAGTAAACATTGTGTCTGTGGCACTGATACTCCAGACAAGATATTTACTCCCAGCAGGGTGCTCCCAGGTTCTGAGCATTGACTCACCCTACTTGTGTTGTCACCGTCGACGTTAGCTGTTTGCCTACATTTTGGAGAAATGAAATAACAGAACTCATGACATGTTCATTTCAAACACTGACTGTAAACACCATCTGCTCAATAGCTCATATCTGTATCATGGTGTGGACTGGGTACAGTTGCATGGAGCACCTATAGGGTACCCTTACTGTGTATGGAGAGTTTCTTGTCAGCCTGTGCTGTATGTGAAACCCTGTAATGGCTGCTGCTGCTGTATGAGGCAGGGGCCTGCCTTGCTTCTCCTCCTTTCTCCAGTTCTTCCCTCATAGTGGGATGGGAGTGCCCCCCTATGGTTGAGCTCAGCCCTGCAAACCTCGAGCTGGGGCTGGAACTGCCTCTCTCCAAGCCACCGATGGACTCCCCAGAAGCCCCTTGTAGCTCGGGACGGCCCCTGGATGTGAGGTGGGATCCTTGGGCAGGTGGCTTAGGTGTCAACAGCACCCACCTGTCAGTCTCGGTATTCTCCATATGGACGTTTCCTCCTGTCATCCCATGATAATGCAGCACAGAGTCAATACAGGTGCTTTCATAGACCAGACGCCTAAATTTTATTTTGTCTGAGCGCCTACAGTCTATCTGTCATCTGTCTGTGACAGATAGAAGCGCTCTGATTGTGGTGTGGAGATAATGTGCTTCTGAGCTCAGTTAAGTCAAGTCAGCATGTTCACAGACTGAGCTGGGAGAAAGAGAAAAAGACCCCTTTATAAAATGTGCGGAGAAATTTTCACTTGATCTTAGGCTTTAAAGGAAGATGAGCACTTGCCCGATTCGGATATCAAAAGCCCACTTTGCCCTGAATGAGTGATAAATGCAGAGCGCTGGAGTGTTCTCGCCGACGAGGTCGTCAACATAAACATAAACATCAGGGACTCAGGAAAGACAGCAAAGAAGTTCAAGATTTTGCTTGCTTGTGTTTGTCCACTCACCATGTGTGTGCGTGTCTCCCAGGCCTCCTCAGCACTAAAGGCCCGGAGGCTGAGTGTGTATAATTAAAGCAGCGGCGGCGGTGGGCAGGAGCAGCGAAGGTGGTGGGGGCAGAAAACTGGTGCGTCTGCATTCCTGTAACAATGACCCAGGCTTCTTCTTTTAATAGCCAGCTGACTGCTGTGGCCCTGCCAGGCACGCAGGAGGCCGCAGAGAGAGAGACAGACAGAAGTTGGCAACAGGGGAGGACTGTGTATCAACTCTAATGTGTCAACCGTGGATCACAGTAACCATGGCAGCCCTTGAGACAGCCAGCCCCAGCCCCCCTCCCCCGTGCTCTCCCCCCTCCCTCTTCTTACTCTCTCTTCCTCCAGTATCACCTCACCACAGAGGATGTACAGAGTCTGGAGTGAGTGAGTTTTTTCTTTTGTGTGTTTTCTCCCCTGTATATTGTGTTAAACGTCTGGAGCCTGAGAACAAGAAGCCTGCCAGCCAGGCGGTTGGGTGAAACCCTGGTCTGAGAATGACAGAAGAGTGGGTCAGGGGAGGTGTGTGACTGAGGGATGAACTCTGCCCCCCTCACCACCTACCACCAGATCTAGTTACACTTCTGGCCAGGGTCACACATTCCAGATACGTTTCATTATCTCAGGCCCGCTACGCTACGTCTCTCTCCTACTTTCTGTTTCTCATAACCTACAAAAAAAAGGAGAAGAAAAAAAAAAGAAATCGGCTGGCTTGGCAGACTAATGGCTCTGGTCGGGCTTGATTGATTCAGTGAAGTAATCTGCAAATGGAATACATTAGGACGGCGGAGAGGAGAGCAGAGCAGATGACTCAGAGACAGCACAGGCACACTCAGAAGAGCAGTGGAGAATATGGGAATTGTGGAAAGAGTAAAGACTGTCTGCCATTTTCCACATTCATGAGCAATAATTACAGCAGATAAAATTTGGTTGAATTGTTTTAGTATTTTTTAAAATAAATTTTCATCGTTTCAATTCATCTTTTTGCCTCTCCTCAACCCTCAAACACTATGAAGACTGTTCTGCAGTTCTCAGCTCTGAAGTTCCATGTTAGGCAGTGCTGGGAAAAACACAAAATGGCTGCCATAGAGAGAAGCTTCCACAGAAAGAACTGCAGCTCTCTCCTTCTCTCCACAACACAGTTTCTCTCACTGCCTTCATGTAGGGGAAAAAAAACTCATCTTGTGTATTTTTTGCGTACACTCATGTTATCGGCTGTTATGTATTTGTCATAGATAACACTGGTGTAACCTTCCTACCAGCTTATAAACCCCCCACACACACTCCTAAGTTAGCCACTCCACCGTCGCTCAAGTCCTCCCCAAGCCTGATCCATGTCCTCTTCATCATTTGCCTTCTAATGATGAGCAGGTTGAATAGCAGAGCCTCAGCAGCATCAGTATCACCAACCGTCGCTCCCCTCTCTCCCCCCTTTCCTCCCCTCCTCCCTCCTCCTTCCTCTCCTCTCACTGTCCGGCTTGTGCAGTCAGCAGAACAGGCTGGTGCTGTGCAGTATTGAGCTGGGAAAAATCAATGACTGCAGAGTGGGAGTAGGTAGGAGCTTGTGTGTGTGTGTGCTTCTGCCTATCCAGGCTAAGGGATGAGAGCTGTCAGTTGTCAGATATTTACTCACCATCTATGCTGCATATATGTGCCAGTGTGTAGCAGGTGTAGATGTGAATTTCTGATATATTTTTGTGGATTTGCCCATTTTATTGTATTGAATAGGAGCACTAAACCATTTTATTTAGTCATAAGAAACCCCATTCTTGAATAATTTTTTTGTAATTGTTGGTTTAATGTTCAACTGTACAACTGTTTGCAATTTGTCAAAACTAGTGCCAGTGGTTCTCTGCTGATGCCAAAATAATACTCATTTAAATACCTTACTAATGAATATGAACACACATAGCTGCAAAACTGTTTCCATTTAACAAAAGAAGCCAAACTTCTTAAATCGTTAAGAGTAGCTTAGCACTAAACCCCCCTTTTTTTGAGTTAACTATACGATAATATAATCGATTCAGGTCCCAGTCTATAGTGTTCACATTAAGGCTGCTCTTCTTTCCTCTAGAAAATCTTAAGATAAATGATCATAGACATAAAAATTTGGAATGGGGCTTGATAGTATTTTATTGAATCTGAATCCAAATCCCTTCAAATCCCTTCAAATCTTTTTAGGCAGTTTGTTTGGTGGTGGAATGAAGACACAATGTTTTTATTTCACATCGCTGAATCCACAGAGGTTCTGCTGTGCTGACAGGGGTGTAGAGCTTCTCTCACACGCTTTGTCACTGCTCTGTGATTTAACCCTGTCTCAACTCATTCTTCCTTTCGTTGTGTGGGAAATGGTGTTTGCTCCGACACAATGGAAAATTAATTCTACTTTGTCATTCAGCAACTATCTCCTAAACAAAACATAGATTTTTCTGCATGCATGATGCTGTTGCTGTTACCTGAGGGTGAAATGGTTGTTGCACCGCTCCAGGTCACAGAATGCAACGCTACATCGGCTGCTGCTCGTCTTTCTCAAGATATCAGAAATGCCTCAAGTTCTTTCTTTAACATGATGGATAGAAGATAAATATTGAAGTAATATAGAATTAGTGATTATTTACTGCCTGCCTGTCATATAGAATTCATGAAAGCTATGGTTTTTCTGCCTCCATTTTTATTGTTATAATGTTAGTAGTGATGGTGGTCCACCTCTACTACAAAACAATGCTAGAGATTCTGGGTTACATACTCAACTGTTGTAGAGTTAGGATTTGAAAACAGATTGAGAGCATGCATTCACTTACCATTTACACCTGTGTGACATATAAGTTGTAAAAAAACAACAACAAAAAAACACAGGCCCATGTGTAAACAGTATGGTTTAAATCAGAGATGGTCTCATTCAAGAATAAATAAAGAAGATTACAAATGTGAGTACATATTCAATACCAGTTTTTGGCACTTGATAGTTGACCTCAGTGCCAAAAACATAGGTTCAGTTCCAAACTCTAATAAAGACTATAATGAGGTAATAGTGGCAGAAGTCTTGTTGCTTCTCTAATTTTCCTCCTTTCTTGTAGATTTTTACTTAACTGCTCCTCATTCTGCATAAACACCCCCAAGGGCCCCTGGAGTGCCCCAAATCCCACTTTTAGAAGGCAGCTGTTTTTGATCAGGATGGATGCATTGTTAATACTTTTTTGGTCCGTCTTTCTGTCTCAGGACTGAAGTGTGTATGTCTTGTGCAGCCGTCCACAGTGACCTCCTGCTGAGATGTGACTCCTGGTCGTAACTCCAGGAATTGACCCCTGACCTTTTTTTTTTGCACTGTGGTCTGGGTCAGGGAGGGGTTGGTGGAAGAGGGTTTTTTTTTTTCCCCCTCCTGTGGCAGGGACACGGCTTAGTGCTGCATCTCTGAAGCTTTTAGCATGGCAGCTGCCGAGACGGTCATCATGACAGGCCAAGGCCTCTGTCAGATGACCGGTCTTGTGATGTCTGAGTGGAAGTGGGGTGGTGCTGGTTGGGAAGAGGGGGGAGATTGTAGGTCAGCTGACAATGCTGGCTGCTGGAAAAAAAGGATCCCGCCATGGTTGTTTAAGCAAGGAATGTCATGCTGTTTGATCTCTGCTCTCTACTCCAGAGCATTAAGATCTCACCGCTCCGTGTCGTTCACACAGCATGGCTTTGCCTTGTTCTGACCTGTTTTTACATTTGCGAACATTAATTGGGTATCAGCCAATGAAACACTTTAGAGCGTGATACTCTTCCATAAAGCCCTCCTGCTGGGTTCTGCATGGTTTTATAGCCACCACATCTCCTGTGTTGGTCAGAAAGGCCTGGGTTTGTGCAGTCACCGACGTGAGAGAAAGAGATGTAGGGAGGGCAGAGGGAACAGGGTGGGGGTGGATTGGGGGTGTGGGGTGGTGGATTCTGAATCAGCGTTCTCCTCCTGTCACTCCCTCTGGGGTTCCTCCATCAGGTCACATCCCAAAAATAGCAATGGGCGCTGTTTCAAGTGCAAAACCGCCGGCTTCGGGGCTGCAGCCAGCCTGCGAGTGTGAGATTTCTATGGGAATAGTTGGCCACCTTCCAATGAGAGCTTTTTTCCCCCCTCCTCCTCCTCCTCCTCCCTGACATTTTTTTTCCCTCCTCCGATGTGACTGGCAGATGAGCTTGCATTTCTGAGCAAGCACATGGGCTCCACGTGAGTGGCCAGTGTGTAAACATTCACCTTCCCACAAACATAATCATCGCCGGCTGCCTTCCTACCTTCCTGCCTGCCTGGCTGTCTTTGTGTCACAGCCAGCGAGGCTCAATAACAACACCACATGGCACCAGAGCCTGTGCCCAGCACCAATTATTTCAACTGCCTCCCAAGATGACTTGCTTCAAATACCCCCCCCCCCCCACCACCACCACCACCACACACACACACACACACACTTTCTCTTTGCAAGCCACACAAACAGAGTTCTCCTTGCCAAGATGGATCATTATCAGCATTATGGGAGTGATGTGGAGTATTTATAAAAAGGTGGGAAAAGAAGTCATTCTACCTGAATATGTGTTTGCACTATAATAGGGTGGCAGTCTTGTATGAGGGAATAACAGGCACACCCTGGTGAAGGCACAGATTGCTGTAACGCATCAGTGACTATTTGGATTTCCAGTCACTTGATTTGACTTCACTTGACTTTGATATGATTCTGAAATAAAACGCTCTCACCCTCCTCTTACAAGAGTGTGCAGGAAAAAGCCTGAATATGATACTTATTTCTCCTGAATACGATTCACATTCCTCTAAATGCAGCGGCTGTCTTCTCCAGCTTTTCACATTTTCAAGTCTGAGCCAAACTGGGCTTTATTTACAATCCCCGCTTACACACACCGACACACTGACACACACACACACACACACACACAGATTTTGATGATGATGTGTTTTTCCACTTAATTTCCCACTTTCCATCATAATTGCAGCTTCCCCAAAGGGCTGCAGAGGATTATCTGTTTGATTGATGGTTTTTGTCTTGTAAACCTTGATTCTTATAACCCTGTCCCCATCAAATTGTCATATTACATTACAAACTGTTGAAATGGTACATAAAATAACATTTGAATTAGTGTTGATTTGAAGTGAATGAATTAGATGCTAAAAGAACACATAAGCCATACAAAATGAAAAGTCGTATATCATACCATATTTCATGGTTTTAACCAAAGAGGAAAATGAAATGAACTTGATAATATTCAAGTCTACCACCTCAGTTTCTGTAGTTATCAGAAAGTTTGAATATCCAGTCTGTTGTTAAGTGAACTTTTTTAATACATAGAAAATCAAAAAATGCCACTTTGTTTTTGAAGGTGAGCCATCATTATTTAGAAGCAAAGTCCTCAGATAGACACCCAAAATGAGTGGAGCATCACTTCTCTTAAAAAAAAAAAAAAAAAAAAAAAATCATCATTAACCCGCGTCGCTCCTCTTCTTCCAGGATCTGTCGGGCTCCATCGACGACCTGCCCACCGGCACAGAGGGGGCCCTGAGTCCGGGCGTCAGCACTTCACAGGGGTGTCCAGCAGTCAGGGCGAGCAGAGCAACCCTGCCCAGTCGCCCTTCTCTCCGCACACTTCGCCCCACCTCCCGGGCATACGCGGGCCCTCGCCATCACCTGTCGGCTCCCCCGCCAGCGTCACCCCCTCCCGCACCGGCCCTCTGTCCCCTGCTGCTGTGCCAGGTAATGGAAACTGTATATCAGAATTTTAAAATGTTGTTGGTGGTCTTACTTACTCATGTAATGACAGGCCCAAACTACATTATCAAACATGTCTGGTCTTAATGCACCTACACAACAGTCTCATATTCATGCAAACACAAAATGTTTTACTAAAGATTTCCTGTGTAATAAGATAAGATGAAAACAGAGAATTATTTGCATTGTAGCATTGTTTGTGTGTGCAAAATAACAGGACAGAAACTTTCTGACAAAGAACAAATGCAAAATATTTACAGGACAATAACCAAAAGCAAGTGACATTATGCAGTATGAAAAACCTGAAGGCAGTAATTTTACCTCACCTGCCAAAGGCTGCCAGAACGAAAAAAATATACCTGCTAAAAATGCCTAACCAGCCAAAATAATTTAAATACATTTTTCACAGAAGTGTCACCTTCAGTATATGGAGCTGGATGCTGTGTGAAACATCCAGTAAACAAACAGGAGACAGATTTAGAGTTTTAATTCAGAACTTGCTCACTCACAAATACAGTGAATCATATTTGTAATTCATGAAGCGACTTGCCAGATGGGAACATTAAGTTTCTCCTAACATGATGCTAGTAAACCATCTAGACGGCAGGGAAACAGAAGTTACGACGGCACCGACACCTCATGGAGACTGATTGTGGGGAGCATTGTAACAGGCAGCTGATGGGACACTGTCATGGCCTTTTTTAAAGCGGTTGTTTGCTTTGATTTGATGGCCAAGTTCAAGCAAGCTATAGAAAACCACAGCAGTGAGATTTTCCAAAGTTCCTGAGTCCCTGTGTTGTTGCCGTCCTGCAGGTAATCAGATGCCTCCCCGGCCGCCCAGCGTCCAGTCGGACAGCATCATGCACTCTTCCATGAACCAGTCAGCCATGGGCCAGGACAGGGGTGAGTGTGGAGACATGCTTTAAGAGGTCCAAATATTCAAATCACTCATAAGAGAGAAGACCTTTCAGACAAATCCCTTATCTGTTCAGTGGCCAGTAGTGTAAGAATATGTGCCACATCCTCCGCAGCTTTTAGGTGTGATTGTTTGAATTTGTACGCATTCCTCCCTCCTGTAAACACTCCCCCAGGCTATATCTTTAAACAAGAATGTGCTTGTAGTCTACTTTGCCAGGTCAAATGAGGCTAACAGCAGACAGACACACTGTGGTGCTGTGTGTTAGTGAGGAAGTAAAGAGCTTGGTTCCTCACACAGGGACATAATGTGTTATGTAACAGTATGTTTAAGCAGATGCTGAGTTGTTGTTGTTTTTTTTGTTTTTGTTTTTTTTTTTTTTGCATGAGGTCTTTTACAAATAATGAAGTGTGCATCTAATGATGTTCTCTTCCAATCCTCTTCAGTGTACATGCGTAACCCTCAGATGCCTCCATACGGGTCCCCTGGACAACCTGGCTCCGCCTTATCTCCACGCCAGTCTTCGGGAGGCCAGATGCATGGTGGGATGGGACCCTATCCCCAGAACAACTCCATGGGAAACTACGGGCCTCAGGGCGGCCAGTATGGCCCACAAGGTGAGGCATCAGGGTTGTGTTTTCCTTTAAAAGGCTCTCACTGGTCAACCAAATAGTAGAGGACTGGGGAGAGTACAGTGTCGAGTGGTGCACTCTGTTCTGTCATATCATGCAGGGCTTTTTTTTTTCTTTCAGACCTAAAAATATTATGAATGAGTTTACAGTTGTCATCCTGCGACCATCACAGTTTCATAGATAGCCCAGATTTGAAAAAGGCTTTGAAGTCTCCTCTCACTTCTTATATTTATGAAATTATATCACTTCACTTTGAAGTCTCAGATGGTTTCTGTGGGCTTTGAAGAAGTTCTGCTATGAGTCATTGCAGTGAGCAGCGAGGGCCAGATAAAGCCTGCTTCATCAGGCTGCTTGTCAGAACAGGCAGCACAGAGGTAAATTTAGAGCTGGACCGCTGAAACTCTTTATCTCGTCAGTGAGAAATGAGAAGAAGATCTTTTACAGATTTCTCGGTTTTCAACTCAAATACAGTTTAAAAGCACAACAGGATGCCATAAAACACAGTCAGACAATTGCAAGTAGCAGGCTAAAATCTAAACTTCTCTCTATCTGTGACACTTCCAGGTTACCCCAGGCAGCCCGGCTACACAGGGATGCCCAACGCCAACTACCCCAGTGGCCCCGGGATGGGCGGCTCCATGAACCCCATGCCTGGTCAGGGCAGCGGGGCTCCTTACGGAAGCATGCCACCGGGTAGAATAGGCCCAGGGCAGATGGGTGCTCGGCCCTACGGCCCCGGGATGGCCTCTAACATGGGCGCCATGCCTCCTCAGGTGGCGTCTGGGATGTGTCCCCCTCCAGGCATGAACAGGAAGGATGGTGGCCCCTCCATGCACCATGGACCCACAAACTCCATACACAACAGGTGGGTGTTTTACAGCCACTGACTGCATCAGTCTCAGTGAGTCATAAGGGAGCTCTTGACTGTCGAGGGTCAGCGCGACTCATTGTATTAAGACTCTTGAGCCTGGAGAGTTTTTTTCCCCATCTTTCAGTTGAGCGTGTGTGTTTGTGTGTCTTTGCTTCTATGTGCTGGTTGTGTGACCATGAAAAATGATTGATTCTTCCCACGTGCAAGCCGGTCTGGTGTGTGTGTGTGTGTGTGTGTGTGTTGGTGCCTGAGTGTGCTTCAGAGTAGATGGCAGCCGACCAAACTTATCTATGACAGAAAAAGAAAAAAAAATGGAGAGAATGAGAGAGCAGGAGATGGTCTCTGAGATCAGTGAATCACATCCTTCCCCAGCGAGTATGCCAGCTCAGCCTACAGAGAGACACCTGTGTGGAAACTGCTAAAATCATATTAAGTAATTTGATGTTTCCTACAGAATATGCCCAGTGAACACAAGGCAAGGAAAAAAGCATAGATTTGTTACAGCATCAAACAGCAAGGCATGAAAGAGATGACAAACTCCATAATCTATACTTCTTTGAGATAATGATGTTATTCTTCCAGCTAGTTATGTCCTAGTTTTCTCAGCGTCCCCCCCTAAACAAGCATTTTCTTCTCTAGGCCACCTGGCTACCCTAACATGTCCCAGGGCATGATGGGAACAGGCTCTCCATACGGCCCTGGCATGAACAGCATGCACGGTATGATGAACCAGGCGGGGCCAGGGCCATATCCAATGGGAGCAAACATGGCCAACAACACCCCTGGTGAGTAGAGGCCTCACTGAAGCCTTGATCACATGGTTGTAGCACTCCCGTGAGCTTAGAAATCCAGTACATAAAATGATTTTATAGGCTGGTAATCTCTTATTTTTATGCCTTCGTCTCAGGAATGGCTCCCAGTACAGAGTTTGCCATGGACAAAATGAACCCTGCCCAGAAGATGAACAACAAAGTGGACGGGACTCCCAAGCCTGAATCGAAAAAGGTAAAAGTTCTAAGACCACACGGTGAAATTCTTGACGTTCCTTAGATCTTTTTTCCCTCCGTCTCATAATTTCCATCCATCATTTGCTCTGTGTAGAAGTCGAGCTCTTCCACCATCACCAATGAGAAGATTACTCGTCTGTACGAGCTGGGCCCGGAGCCAGAGAGGAAGATGTGGGTGGACCGATACCTGGCCTTCGCCGAGGAGAAGGCCATGGGCATGAACAACCTCCCTGCTGTGGGCCGTAAGCCTCTTGATCTCTTCAGACTCTACGTGTCCGTTAAAGAGATTGGCGGCCTCACCCAGGTATGCCCGCATTCCACCTGAATTTGATCTGAATATTAGAACAGGCAGCTTAGTTATTCTTATGAGGCTCCTCTGTGGAGCTTTCTGAGCCTCCTCCTCCCTCTGTCGCCCACCAGGTGAACAAGAACAAGAAGTGGAGGGAGCTGGCCACCAACCTGAACGTAGGCACGTCGAGCAGCGCAGCCAGTTCGCTCAAGAAACAGTACATCCAGTGTTTGTACGCCTTTGAGTGCAAGATTGAGCGAGGCGAGGACCCGCCCCCAGACTTCTTCAACACAGACACCAAAAAGAACCAGCCGAAGATCCAGCCTCCCAGCCCAGGTGAGCACTGGTGTCCTCCCGCACCTCATTGCCGTTTATTTCATCCTTTAAATAAATAGCACTCATATTGAATGAATGAAAGCTTATTACATTTTTCCCTTTCTCCCGTGGGTGCTGTGTGGTTTCCATGCAATTCATCACATTCTCCTTGCTCTATTTGCCTCATATCATCTGCCTATAAACTAGTGTATTTTATGATATCCTATTAATTGCAATGTTAACAGCCGATCAAAGACCATCGTTTGTCATCTCCTGTATGGGCCTGCCATCCTCCATAAATCACCACTGCTTTGGCATATATTGGAAAGAGTTGTAAATGACGGCAGTGTGGCTGTAAGTCTCAGAGGCACAGTGCATCCTCTGGACAGTTCCATGACCACATCTCTTAGGGCAATACTCCTTGGCATTTGCACAGGACATGACGAAAGACTTGTCCTTTCAGACTTCCCCGCGTTGTTTTTTTTTTGTGCGAACAGCAACGCAACCGGCATGCCAAATCTTTGAATGAACTCCTAGTGTTGGGTAAAAAGTCAGTGTGTAAACTGGCAGTCAGTCATACCAGAGGTTACGGGGGGGCGGGGGTGTGGTCTTGGGACCATGCTGTCGCCTGGAAGCTGTTTGTTTTGGAGGGACTCCTGTTATAGCTGCCAGGAGCAACCGCACCAGGATCGACCACGTGCTGCTTCAGTCTGGCCGAGACCCAGGCTGTCAGACACGGGGCACTGAGTCAGCGCCGGGGTGTTGTTACAGGAGACATCAGGGTGCTTGTCAGCTGGCATCAGCCCTCTAGTTAGTACGAAGGAAGAGCTGGGGAGGGGTGGGGGTGGGGTCGAGCGCCAGCGTGGGGCGGGGAGGTGATTTGGCGATAGCAATGCCCCGTCAGTGGCGTGTCCTCGCTGCCTGGTGCCTGGCCCAGGGCTACAGAGGCAAGGCAACACTCCCTGGAGATTAGTACTGAGCCAGAAATGATGAATGGGGGGAAGAGACTTGTGTGTGTGTGTGTGTGTGTGTGTGTGTGTGTGTGTGTGTGTG
>BRZM01000658.1:0-26407 GCA_033238685.1 Lates japonicus | reverse complement strand
TTTTTTTTTAAATTACAAGGACATACATGGCCAATCAATATATTTTCTGTTTATTGTGTTTTTCTCAGGGGAGATTGAAAAGCCTTGTGTACTGACACTAGTTGATGACACGGAACATGAGGAAGAAGAAGAGCTCCGTCTTGTGTTGGGAAGCCCCAAGAGTGAATCTCCATTTGGAGCATCTGTTGGAGGACAGAATGAGACGCTCATCAGGATAAAAGATGATGCAGACAGTGAGAATGCTTTGTTTTATTGTTATACATTGTTCCTTACAATAGCTCTGTTTAAAGCCACTATGTGCAGAAATTCTGGGTGATTATAATTTTTTTTTAAGTTAGAAAAACCACTGTGTCTTTTGTGATATTACCACTGGGGCAACAAATTCAGAAAATAGTAGAAACATTACTTTTGATGTGTGGTATGCTGTAATTTTACAGTGACATTTTACCAGCATGATTTAAACTATATGCCATGCTTTCTCAGAGGCAATTATTAGGTTTGGAGAGACCAAATTCAGCGTGAATGAGCCAAAGGAAAGTGGACAAGTGTCTGTGGTGAGGATCCCAGTGCTGCGTGTTGGAGATACCTCCAAGGTCTCTGTTGTCCGAGTTCACACCAAGGACGGATCTGCTACCTCTGGGGAGGACTACCATCCCATATCTGAGGGTAAATAATACAATAATAAATCAGAACAGCAACGACCAGCACTTTGCTAGAAAAATATTTGTCAAATCTCTCCTTTCTTGGCAGAAATCATGTTCAAAGAGGGTGACACTGAACACTATGTGGAGGTGGAGATTTTATATGATGGTGTCAGAGAAATGAGGGAGGCATTCACTGTCCACCTGAAGCCCGATGAGAACATGGTGGCAGAAACAAAGGTGAAAGTTTAGCCAAATTAGCATGTAATTTAACTGTCAAGTGTCAATTTAGCAGCAATTTGTTTACCATTAACATTGTCTTAATTGCTCTTGCTTGTCAATCAACAGATGAGCAAAGCCATAATCTATATTGAGGAAACCAACAGCATGGCAGACGTCACCTTCCCCTCGGTGCCCAGAGTGGTTTCTCTGCTGCATTACGATGACATCGACAGGACCAGGGACTCTCTCCCTGTGGCTGGATACCCTGTCATTTGTGTCACTGTATGTCCCAACTAATAGACCAGTAAATGCTTAGTGATGTACTTTGCAGTTATTGACTCTGCTAATGATTCACTTAGTGAAGCTTTTTGTCTAAGAAGTGCAGCTCCAGACAGGTAAATACTGTTTATGAATTAGTATTTAGCAGATGTGCACACTTTGCTCAATTATCATCTACCCCAAGGGCTCATCAGTTGTATACAGAAATGTCTTTGGCTTCAGCAGTAGTTTTTTGGTGCTGTTCACTCATAAGCATATATTCTTTTCCCTTTTCCAGGCTTGTAACCCCAAGTATCCAGACTATGACAAAACAGGTTCCATCTGTGTAAGCGAGAATATCAACAACACCCTGACTCGTTATCGTTGGCTTGTTAGCGCCCCCACCGGCCCCGATGGTGTCACTAGCCCTATGAGGGAGGTTGACTTTGATACCTTCTTCACCTCCTCGAAGCTCATCACTTTGGACTCAGTCTATTTCCAGGCTGGCTCTAGGGTCCAGTGTGCTTCAAGGGCTGTGAACTCTAACGGGGATGAAGGACTGGAACTCCCCAGCCCCATAGTGTCCATCAGCATGGATGAGGGTGAGTGCAGCTCAGTCTCTAGCTTCAAATGTTTAGTCTCTCTCATGGAAATGGCTCAACACGATAAGCAGCTGCTGGCTGAGTTTTGCTCTCCCACCACAGTACTTGCTGTCCTTGCTCTGACAGAAAACTCAAAGATAAAAGGATTTTTTGGGGAAACAAAACGTTTGATGTTTTTATTTCTTTTTTTTTTCGGCATGGTTGCAGGAATGTGCCAGCCTCGAGTTGTAGGCACAGTGGGGGCCGAGCCCTTCTCAGCCAAGCTGCGGTACACTGGAGCAGAAGACACAGACCACCCCAATCTCATCAAAGTAACTGTCACCATGCCTCACATTGATGGTAAGAACAGCAGATTAAGTGTTAAGAATAATTTTCATCAGTGAAAATATCACTCAGAGGCTGGTTTTTGGCTTGAAATCCCTCTTGAGCTGGGAAAAACTTAGAGTTCTTGGTTCAATATGTCACTAATTAACCAAATTCTTTTAATGAGAAGCTTCTTCAGATAGTTTATCCTTAATAGTTAATTTAACATTCCTATGCTTTCACTTTATAGTTGCTTTGTATGTATCCTCCCTCAGGTATGTTGCCTATTGTGTCCACCCGGCCTCTATCTAATTTTGAGCTCACACTGAGCCCTGATGGTACCCGTGTTGGCCACCATCGCTGCTCTAATTTGTTGGATTACACTGAGGTCAAAACTCACCATGGCTTCCTTACTGAAGCCACTAAAAACCCAGAAGTGATCGGAGAGACCACGCCTTACCAATACAGCACATCCCTCAGGGGATCCAGCACACTACGATTCTACAGAAACCTCAACTTGGAGGCTTGTTTGTGGGAATTCACCAGCTACTACGACATGTCTGAGCTACTGAGCGACTGTGGAGGTACCATTGGGACTGATGGACAGGTAAGCAACCCCACCTTTGAGCCTCAGCTCACCTCTGACCCCTTTTGTCATCTCTAGACATAAGGTGCAAGGATGCAGTTCAATAAAGCTGTGGAACCCCTTGAGGACAAGAATGTGGACTCAGCAGCTCTTGGTTTTTTTTTTTTTTTTTTTGTCCTACAAAAAGTCTTTCTCATTTTCATTCCAAAATCCACCTGGAGTTTTCCTGATTAATCATTTACAGCCATATTAAAACTCTGCTTGCATACTTGGTTTTCCTTTAAAGACCTTAAGTAAATACCAACCTGTAGAGAAATCATCCATTACTGTCTGAAGACCCATGTTAACCTCAGTAGTAATGACTAACCCGACACCCTGCTTTCTTCAGTTCCTGGTAGGACCAATTATTTGTCTTGTCAAAGTGCCAAGTCTATAGCCGGCAGCCTCATAAAAATCTCTATTTGTCTGTTTTGCTACGTGCACAATGTTCTCTTGCTGCTGTTATACTGTATGTGGAGCTGGAAGGTTGAGATCTTAAAGCCCTCTCTGTCCTCCTGGCTCTCATGCCTCGCAGCCTTCAGCATTTGCATTCACCTTGGAAACCGACTGTTAGTTGACTTGCAGTTAATTAAGGTAGAGTGTTGATAAAAAAAGGGCCGGAAGAGTGCACGGGGCACATCATGGTGAAAACCTCCCCTACGCTCCCTACTGAGGATTATTAATTAAAGCCCTACAGCAGTGGCAAATGTATTTTAGCTCTGAAGGTATGTAAGGTATATAAGAGTGTATATTGGTTTGTTATTATAATGGGAGTTTCTCATTGTACATGGCCTCAGGTTTATTTAATAACAAAGGCATCACCCAGGTGATAACAGGCTTTCTCAACAAGTGAGAAGCCATATAATGTAAATGTGAATGTGACGGTAATAAACATGTCTCGACAAGTAAGCCTGCTGCTGCTAATACCTCAGCCCTTAGGTGAAGAAATTGATAATGGTGACCACATTGTCTGCTTCTTTCTTAGCTGATTAGTGCCCACATTGATCAGAGATATGATCTGATCATTTATAAATGAGTATAAGAGCAAGTTATGAACGAGACGAATGGTTTTACCTGCAAACTACCTGTTCTCAGAATCCTGAAGCACATACATCTAGCAGTAAAGACTATTCTTGTACCTATTGTCTTTCTACCAAGGGGGAGAGTGGTATACATTCTGCTCTTGTACAGCTCTGTATGTAAATCTCGTTGCTATGGTTACTGTTGAACAGAGCAAAAGACAGTATGTAGATGCATAGACTGAGTCACAGGTTCAGTTTCAGGATCTGTGAGACTGGATCAATGGAAGGAGACAGAGCCATTGTTTGTGGGTGCCCTGTGACCTGAGCGATCCTCTAAGTGGGCAGGCAGGCTGAGCGAAGACAGCTCCATGCAGGCCGGGGGCCAGTGTCACGTCACAGTGTAGGGCTTAGTGCCCAGCTTAACAGGGCCACAGGAATCTATTAAGGACCAGCAGGTTGTGTCAGAAGGCCACTCTGCAAATCATTTGCCTGAGCACTCAACGCCCAGAGGTGTAGGCACGTCTCCACATGAACACAGAACCAGTGCAGGCAGGTACCTCTCTCAGGTCAGAGGAAAGTGCAGATACCAGAGAGCACTCCCTCTGAGGACTTTCACCACTCAGAATCCTTTGGCCATTTTAGGACAGCTCTTTTAGAGAGGGAAAGTTTAGAGCAATTCAATATCCCTCCCCAACAGATGTATTGCTCCGTGTGTATGTTTTTGTTTTTGTTTTTTTTGCTTTTGGTGTTAACTAAAAACAGCAACATATTATGATTTAGACACATTTGATGTGCAATTGAAATGTTTAAAAATGATTTGAGAAAAAGATTTTAAAAATGCAGTACTTCTTCTGTAATGATCAGAGTCTATGAACACTATAGGGAATACATAAAATCTTACAGCTATGGACCATCAAGTGAACTTAATGATGCCTACTGAATCATTACAGGCTTGATCTCCCAGTGAAGTGTACTTTAAGTTCCCTAATACTGTATATGTGTTGCCAAGTTCAATGAATCTGTAGACTTGCTTGTATCAGCTATAGTGGCAGAATATAGTTTTTTGTTTCCAGAGATATTATATATCCACTTTATTCAGGGTGTCTTGATGTTTTCTCCTCACTATCTCTATTACAAGTGCAAGTTAATTTGTGAATTTGAATTTTTTTGCTCTGACACAGCATCTTGCTTTTCACTGCAGGTGTTGAATCTGGTTCAGTCCTATGTGACCCTACGAGTTCCACTCCATGTGTCCTATGTCTTCCACTCCCCCGTGGGAGCAGGAGGATGGCAGCACTTTGACTTACAGTCAGAGCTGAGGCTCACATTTGTGTACGACACTGCCATCTTATGGAGGGATGGTATCGGTAGCCCACCAGAGGCTGAACTACAAGGCAAGACTTGAACAACAATATAAAACTGAGGATTGCTTAAAAATGTGTCACATTCACTAAAAGAGATTTAAGAAATAAATTAAGTAGCCAAATTAAAGATGTCTGTGACTGTCTTTGCAGGTGCCCTTTACCCAACCAGCATGCGTATAAATGGCCAGGGACGACTAGTAGTCAACTTCCGCACTGAGGCTCGATTCAGAGGCTTGTTTGTGTTTGTACATCCAGGTACAGAAGTGATGTATTATTTAGGAGTCTAAATTTTAACATGATGTATGATAATGCTTTGCAACATAATATTTTGCATAAAAGTTGAATCAAACTTAATTCTCTTTTTAAAATATATTTATCATGGGTCCATTCATCAGTTATTTACCAGTACATGTAATTTAACTGATGTATTTTTCCATCAGCTTCACCACTCACTTCCATGGTCATGTGTCCGGACCACCCTGGTTTGACCTTTAACCTCAGTCTTGTGAGGAATGAGCCAACCTACAACCAGCCCATCCAGCAGTGGACCTTCACATCTGATTTTGCTGTAAGGAGACATTTTATTTTCCAAAGAGCAGTTATGTTGTTTTTCATTTTTCACTGACCATAATTTCCCCTCTCAGGTGCGTGACTACTCTGGCACGTACACAGTGAAGCTGGTCCCCTGTACATCTCCTCCCAGCCTGGAGTACACCATCCCTCCTGTTTGCAATCCTAGAGAGCCTCTTACTTTTGACTTGGATATTCGCTTTCAGCAGGTAACTTTATTGATCCTTGTGAGGAAATCTTGTCAGCAAAAACCAGGATTGATTAATTATACAAGCAATAATATTTAATAATATTAGTATAACAGTTAAAACACACGTGGGCCTCTGCTATCAATTAAAAGGAAAATTATGTTTTCCCTCACAACCTGGATGTTGTGGGAATTGGATGAAGTCACATATTTTACTTGGAGTCCTAACTGCTTATTTAAATACAAACTAATTCTTTACATTTGAAAAAGTGCCTACGATTTTTTGTGAAAGTTTAATCAAAATTTTAATTTATCTACCCCTTCTCCTTCATTCATCACTTCCTTCAAGCCACATCTGTTGGCTCTTTTTCACTCATTTGTATTCCTGTCTCTTCTTACAACACCCTCCTGGTTCACTTGAGCCAATTAAGTACTCATAAAACTGCAACTCCTCTCACTTACCCCAACAGGAACAAATCTCTATTTAACACTTCCCTCTTAAGCAGTTTACCTACAGTGCTATGTGTCTACTTTCTTATGTTGATACCAACATCTAAACATCCCAGCATCAAAACACCATTGAGAGTAATTACAGCAAAGCAGACCATAGGCCTATTAATTAATTTAAAGAAAAACAAATTCCCTTAATTCCATCTCAAAGAGATGTCATGAAATTTCTTAGTTTACCTAAGTAGCACATCAAATAATCCAGAGTATTCCACTGACAGTTACATGAAATGAAGAAAAGCGAGCAAATCCTCAGTTGTGTGAAGCTGTAATTGTGCTGGTTACAGCCTCACAAATGTGTTGTTCTAATTATCCAGAATATGAAAACTGAGAGTACGGTAACTGCAGCATTTGCAAATATAAGCAAGACTGTGAATGTACATTATTAGGTATTGTCTTCAGATGTATCATATGTAAACTGACAAATCTCCAAATGACCAGACAGAATTGTATGTGATACTGTATATGCAGTTGCAATGGTGCATTGACTAGGATCAAACAAGGCTGTTAACCGAGTGTCTCTACTGTTACCTTTGCTTGGCTTTGTCACTAAATTTGTGTTTGTCTGTCTTCTGTGTGTTTCTAGGTTAGTGACCCCGTGGCTGCTGAGTTCAGCCTAAACACGCAGATGATTTTACTCTCAAAACGGACGCTCTGGCTCTCAGATGGCTCCATGGGCTTTGGACAGGAGAGTGACACTGCCTTCTCGCAGGGTAAGGCAGTAACATGCAGTCAGAAAATGCCAACTGCCCTTGAAAGTTTGGGGATTAAACAAAAAACCCAAATAAACAATGCTCAAAAAGCTACTTTAAAAAAATGGATGGCTGTGAATGTATTTCATGGCTTAGCTCCTTGAACGTAACTCCATTCTATTGATCAAAAGGAAATCCCTGTCTGAAGAATATTTCTGTTGATTTTGCAGAAATGTTCCCCATTATTTCCTGACTCACCATGATAACAATGAAAGGAAAATGAAGTCTCCACAAAGTGTCATTTTGTCAACTTTCATGTCTTTTCCCAAAACAAGCTAATTATCAGAGTCAGATTATTTTTTCTCTCAACAAGATCTTGAAAGTCTTTGAAAAGTCTTTGAAGCTGTTGTCCAAGTGAGTGAGAGAGAGTAGCTTTAGTTCAAGTTTTAGTGCTGTTCTCGATAATGTAGTCTGAGTTGTTGAAAACTGTATTTCTCTTCTTTCAGGGGATACAGTTTATGGCCGAGTGATGGTGGATCCAGTGCAGAACCTGGGCGACTCCTTTATTTGTAACATAGAAAAAGTCTTCCTGTGTACTGGAGCTGATGGATACGTCCCAAAATACAACCCCAGCAACTTTGAGTTTGGCTGTTTGGCTGATGCTCCATCACTACTCTACAGATTCAAGATCATCGTAAGTAACAAAAATATATGTCTCATCATGTCGGATGCGATGTGTGTCCACTCAGAGGTAAATATTCCTCCCTGTGTTATCCTCTAACTCCAGGACAAGGCTCAACCAGAGACGCAGGCTCGGTCATTTGGCAATGTAGCTTTCAATGCCTACCTGGCGGTGGATGACCCCGGTGCTTTGGCTCTGGTGAGACAACCTGGGTCAGATGGTTTCAGAATGGACTCCTCAGCTCTCTTCCAGGTCAGTAAAAAGGTCAAGTACAAGAAATACATTTAATGTGCAGCCTAATAGAGTCCACATTCTCACATTTCACCAATCTGTGATGCATACACCCAGAGGTTATATTGTGCTGGAATTTATGCTTTTGTATAGTCACTTAATTTGGCCTGGCTTGTAACCCTAAGGGAACTGGTGCAAACTTGTGGTATCACGATGTGTGGAATCCAAGAGGAAAGAGCAAGATGAAAATATGCAGTACCGTATAAGAATCAGAGACAGTGACCTTAAAAGATGTTTTTTGCTCTGATATTTTACTTTTTCTTCCTAACAAGCTGAGAAAAAAAAAAGACTCGCTGACACTTTCTGCATCTTCATGGAAACCTTTTACGGGTGAACAATCCTGTCACCATGTGAGCTGGCCCTTATATGGCCTCTGTTGAAAGGATCACATATATGACTCAGACTCTCCATTGAGTCCAGATTGCTTTTTGTGGTCAATGTGTTTCTTGGCTTGTTAAGGAGAAAAAGTCAGTATCATTATGTCTACAGGCCTGGTGAGCATTTTCCAATAGCTGAGAGCTTTTTTGCTTTTCAGTCCCACTGTACAGTAACTGCACTGCACATAAGGTCTGTTTGAGGTGACTTCTTATTGTTTATATTTGGCCAAATTTACACTAGTCCAGGAAGAAAATGCCACAACAATCACTGAAATGGGTCCGTGAAGGGAAGAAGGCAAGGGAGCAAAGGGAACTGAAGCTCTGCAGAAAGCTGTGCCATAAAAATGACCTACAGATATAATTTCTTAAAACAATAACTTTTGCTCTCTCCAGGTGTCTGCGGGGAGAGAGTGGTACATTCACACCATTTATACTGTTCGTTCTCGGGACAACGCTAACCGCGGCATAGGGAAGAGGAGTCTGGAATACCACGTGATGAGTCAGCACACAAATCTGCTTCCAAATGGTCAACATCGCAGCAGGAGATCAGCCAACGACGTCCCAGACATAATAGAGGAGATTGGCGTGAATAACAACCGCGGCACCAATATCCTGCACATCGCGCTGGACCGCAGTAGCCAGCGGAGGACAAGTCCAGAGAGGGAAATCTTCACCAAAGGGATCATCCCCCGTGAGCTAAACCAGGGAGACGATAGTGATGACAGACTAGTACTGATCATTGGTATCTTTGTTGGGCTGCTCCTCACGGTTCTCATCATCGTTCTCGTGGTGTTACTCGTCCGGTCCAAGCGGGAGAAGAAAGACGTACCCAAGAACTCCAGCAGCGCAGAGCCCATGATGACACAAGGCCTCAGCAACAGTGACAGCTCAGAGGTCTAACGAACAGGCTGATGATTGAGAGTTTTAGTTAATATTTTTGTTTTGCAAGTGCCTCACATTTAGATAAAAATTGAAGATTGTGTGTGAAGCAACACAAATTACAAGAGCTTTGATTCTATACAGAAATCTACTTGAAATACTGTATCCCTTCCACAGCCGGGCAGTGGTCTGGACACTAACTAGGAGACAGACTGTGTTAGTAGCTGTTTCAAGGCACTTGTCAAGTTGTCATCACTCACTTATTAATTGATTTGCTTTTGATGCCACTTGATCCAAAAAAGGTGTTATTATGTTTTCCAAAGGTGCTACAGAAGATGCCTCTTAACTTGAATGGCATTTGGTGTTATACTGAGTAGGTCAAGAGAAGCTGGATATTTTGCATTCTGTAGTAGTTGTTCACAACAGGCTTTGTATGTTTGATTTGCTGCATTAAGACACTGTCCATAGGTTGCTTACACTGGGTAAACCTGTCTGTTCTTGTAAAGAATTATTTGTCCTTAGATTCAGTGCGTGCCTAAGAACTCACAGGGTTTTGAGGTTTCATGATGTATTATTGTTTGTCCTGTGTACTCAACACAACATCCAACTCAAATGAAAATTTTTTTTTTTCAAATGAAATTCAAATTAATTTCAAATGAAAAAATTGTTGTTGTTTTTTTTCATTTGCGTGAATATTGTTTCCTTGTGCTCATGTTTTTGCATGCATTTATTTTTGTATTTGAAGATTGTTTGAAATCGTAAAAAAAAAAAAGTCTCAATGCTGATTTAAAAGGAATTGTGACAAATGTGTCTGACCTACTGTATTTCCACCAGTTTGTGTTTTACAGTATATCCCATGAAAAACGGTATTTATCAATGATCAATTGTTATTGTTAAAGTCCCCCTAATTTTTAGCTGTTGAAACACTGTATGATTTTATGATACTGTGGCTGACACAGAGAAGTTAAACTTTTAGAGTCTGCAGTATTGATGCAACTTTCAAGACAGCTGGTCTGCAATGTACAGTGAAGTATGGTAGCGGTTCCAGATCCTTCATTACCAACAGGAATTACTTTCACTTTTGGTACAACTGGTGTTGACTACTGTAGTTTAGTAAAGATAGCTGGGACTGTAATCCCTCTGACTACTGGGCTATGTCTTGATTTTGCTGTCAAATTTCTCTAAACCTCAAAATATCATCTAATAAGTATTTGATTTCACTTAAAGGGAATGAAATGTTTTGTCCTCAATAGCTGTCTTTATTATCAGAAATTCTCTCCCTGGTTCATTAGATTTAACTGTATTTATTTATTTTTCAATTCACTGTTATTTAGTACTGACACAAATACATATATACATATATCATCATTCCCTCTCCCTTTTTAATTTTGATTTGAACCTATCTTTCTCAAATTGTATGACTTGTTTGTTATTGTGATTTGAATATACAACACATAAATATGTGTGCTATGTGCCATGTTTGCATTAAATCATTGTACACATAAGATGAAACATCATACAAGCTCTCCATGTATCAGTGTTTTTTTTTATTTTTTTTGTTTTGTTTTATTCAGATCCAGGCACCGGATTGCCACAAAGTCTGATTACCTCATACTACTGTGTATTGTATAAGAGACACTAACTTCATAGTCACTACTTGTCGCATTTATTTTCAAATTTATTTTGAAACTGAAAACAATTCTATGCAACCTGTGATATCATACCCTCATGAAATGTTTACCCCAAGTATGATTTTTATTTTTTCAGTGCCCAATTTGCTTGCTAATTTAGTTTTAACACTGTATCAATGTACTGTGGTTCTTTTTTTTCCACTCTAATGCTTTGAGTGCTGTCTGAGCTTTTTATGCACATGTACGTATGTATATACATATGTATTACCTAAAAATATACCATTTGGATGTTTTGGGAATGGTTATTGTTAAAAAATGCATACTGTATGTGCTGTAAGTATTTGTAACATAGACCAGAAGCACAACGTGGTCTGCAAATAAATAATTTTTCAAGAAAACACAGATTTTTTTTTTGTTTTTTGTTTTTTTGATTTAACATACACTTCAGCTTCAAGCTGGGCAGTATCACATTGAATTGTCCTAATATGATAAGCTAATATATCGGTTCTTTTACTTGTCACTGAACCATTTCCTTAAATTGTTAAAAAATATTCAAAATCACATACAACCATTGTCATATACAGATTATTAATACCTATTAATCCAAGTGAACATCAGTCCTCTTTGTTATTTCAGGATGATGAAATCTAAATTTGTACTTACTGTAAACCATGGTGTAGATCTATTATGGCTACTTAACTCATCATCTCCTCATTACCATCAATCAGCGAGTAAGTTTAATGTCCTAATTTACATATAAAACAGATTCCCGTAGTGCAAGTTAAGCATAATGAGTACTCAAATATATATGCAACAACTCAGTAAACCATGTGCTTTTATTACCAGTGCATATTCTTAGAGAAAACAAAATTGTTTGTATTGGTGTGACACAAACAGCGTAGGGTAAAATGCTTCAGACACATCTAAAAAGTGTGGGCCACTGACTCTTTAAAGACGTCTGGGCTCCTGTTTGGCAACAAGTCAAACAACAGATCAGGTGCATGAAAAACAGCTTCCTGGCTGCCTTAACTGGTGAATTCAGGTCATATCCTGTAGCTCAGAAAATCTCCACACTGGGGAGGGTAAATATTGGAGTGCTGTGGGTAATTATATCAGACCAGGAAGTTGCCTTCTTCCTGCACCTGGTCTGTCCTTTGCTCTGGCACCAGGCTTTCTCATGACATTACACAAAATGAACACTGGGGGGAGCAAGAGCAGCAAACAGCTCTACTGACACAGATTTTTCCTTTGGGGGTCATGGCTTGATGACGTGCAGGCTGAAACTCAGATCTAACATTGTTTTGTTGGATAGCTTACATACAACAGAATCATAGGTGAGTGTATTCTAAAGCAAAGCGTGGATGAGTTTGTTGGCAAATTTCATCTATAAATTTAAATTTAATAAACTGTTTCCTATGTGAAAGCAAAATGAAACAAACAAAAATGCCAAAACAGAATTCATATTCCATCCCAATATTTTTTATGATCTTGGATCCAGACTACATTTGCACAAATTAACAGTTTTCTCACAAAGCCCCCAGTCTACGATACCATCAAACTACTGAAAGTTGTTCCATTGATATGGTGATCTAATTTGGATGGATTTCCTGAGATATGTGTATTACTTCTGGTTTGGATCTGTTAGCACTTCAACGAATAAAGCTTTTTAACTGTTAAAGGCAAAACAATTGTTAAAGGCAAAACAGATATGGCTTTGTTGTATGAAGCCATATCTTTAGCCATTCATTGTCAACAGAGAAATTTGGAAACCTCTCTTTTTTGACACCCCAAATAAAAATAAAGATGGGTCTATAGCTTTGGAAAAGAGCTGCTCAGGTGCACAAACACTGATATAAATTTTCCAGATGTGGGGGGGGGGATACTGAATTCTGCTTTAAGGTGGAATTGCCCTTCAAGGGAAAGGGATAAAGTGTGAGGCTCCAAAGGAAAAAAAAAAGCACATCAATTTAGAAAAATAATTTGTAAATGCTGAACTAGTGTATAAAATAAAATAAATTAGCTTTTTTTCATGTTGGTTTTTTTTTTTCCCTTTAAAACAACAGATATTAACAAAAATGATTATTGTGCTGCTTACATTAGCAATAAATATGACACACTTCTTTTAAGCATGTGCTGGGTATGTTTTAAAAGCACACTTTTTAACAGCTGCCATACACACGTTTAAAATCCTGGAATCCTTGACTGCTGCTCTCTGAATAGCCAAAAGGCTGTGTGTTTCAAAATCATAGCACATACATACTGAGTGATCTAATATACACAATATACATTTATGTATATACAGTACATACAGCAAATCAATGCACAGATGGTGGTGACATTTTTATGCAAGATGTCAGTAAATGAGAAATTTTACATTTCATTGCTAGAGAAGCGTAGCGCTGTTCATTTCACTGTAAGCATTAACTAGTTCATGAGAAAAGCAACCGATGGGTACACTGTGTTGTTGCCTAGGCATTAAGATAAAATGAAACGTCATGCATTCGGACAAGTTATGGCTCATTAAATACTTCAATCTATCTCCTACCCTGTCCAGTCTCACAGAAAGTGTGGTGTAATAATACCATCAACAGTGTACAACACACAAAAATGTTTTTGCACATTCTCTAAAACCAGTCCATAGCTTTATGTCCATTACTTGTCCCGGGAACGCTACATTACCCAACTTTAAAATCAACCTTCAATACACATCATAAAGAGTAAACTCAGGTTCAGACACTTAATTATATCCGGGAGCTCAGCTGATGTGCACATCAAAAGGCTGTATTGGAAAGGTCATTGCACCCTGTAGAATACATTGTCTGTGTCGTTGTCAGTGCTTGCAGTGTTTGAGATGGCTGTCTCAGGTCTCTACTGTAGGTAGCGGTAGACCTTGAAGCAGTGGTTTCCAGAGTCTGCCACTGCCACATGGCCATCAGATGTGAGGGCCAGGCCCTGGGGTCCATAAAGGGGGTCTGCTGATGTGTTGATGTAGGACAGGAAGGACCCTGAGCTGTCGAACACCTGGTTGGTAACACAACATAGAGGGACATGTTGGGTACGTGACTGATAATAAATAGTAAATTTACTCTCCGCATTCAATGACATGTTTTCTTTGCAAGCTAACCTGGATCCGGCTGTTACCCCAATCAGCAACAATAATATTTCCATTGGCATCCACAGCCACGCCTGTTGGAGCATTGAACTGTCCGTTCCCCTCTCCATGGGAACCAAATTTGAACAGGAACTCCCCGTCAGCATTGTATACCTGCAGAAGAGATTAAACAGGAAAATGGGAGAATCACACTCTGCTGTCACACATGATAAAAATATGTTGAGGAAAACAGGATACAAAGCATTTTGCTAAAAATGTTCTAAACAGCACACCTAGTCAGTAGGGTTTTTTGTTGTTGTTGTTTTCTGATGTTTGGTTGATTCTGTCTTTTTTGTTTGATTGAAAAGTGATTTTAAATATGTGTAGTGTATTTTTATTGTTTCATAGGCACCCCAGAAAGACTTGCAGCATCATTGTGGAAGAAGGAGAAGTTTGCTTTGGAAAGTTTGATTAAATTCAAATACAGATGTTTTCCCTGTAATCTGTTTATTCACAATATTTCCAATGCAGGTTTACTAAAATAAAGAATGCGCACATATACTTGCAACAAACCATACCTTGACTGAATGATTATGGAAGTCTGTTACCACAATTTCATTTTTGTTATTTACAGCCACAAAGTGAGGACCTGGAAGCAGCAGAAGACACAGAGAAGGAAAAAGGAAAGATGCGTCATTCACTGTTTTACAACATATGAGAGGAAGTTCCACACTATTTTTAGACTTTGAAAAGAAAACACACAGTGGTCACAGAGAGACACAGAGTTGACGTGGGACAATACGTGAGACATGACAAGAGCTGATTTATGAACATATAGAAGAACAAAGATTTATTTTCGTAGTTCACACTCACAGTGAATTAATTACTTACTGAAAACAGGGCCAGATTTACTAAGCTTTTGTTCCAGTGCAATGTTTGCACCACTTTTTTCTAAAAGAAAAGAAAAGGTCCAAGTGAGAAATGAAAGTGAAAGAACGAGCGAGTTTCAACTGAAATACTGCTGTCTGTGCAACAAGTGAAGCCATTACAATGCAGTATTCCAGAAATACAGGCAAATCCTATTGACAGTTGTTTTTGCTCCCCCCAAATTTTAGTGAGAGGAAATGGCAGGAGGGCAACCATCACATTTTTTTCATGCATTAGTGTGTTTTATGTATTTTGGCCTATTTACAGCTTTGTCTTGTGCTATGATGGCCAGGTGTTTTTGTTACAATTTAAGATTATCAGTGCAACAATAAAGAATCATTAACTGTGTGTTGTCCACGATCAAGCAAGCAGCTATACATGCATACAATAGTTAGACTCTAAAATAAAGGATGTGAAACATGCTGATCACTAAAATAAATACTTTTTTTAAACTAATGAACATTCCTGCTAAGTGTGAAACATAAATTAAAATCTGTAAATCTGGCCCAAGCCCTGAAACATCATTTTCTGTGCATCTCTGTCTTTTCCTGTAAGAGATATTAATTATGGTAAAGATTCTACTGTAAAATAATTGTGGCAGAGCACAGTACCTGCAAAGTGTCTGTCCGATGTCCCCCTGGCTCCGAACTTCGTCACCAGCTTCCCATTTGATTGGAAGATGAAGACACAGCAGGCCTTATTATCAACAGTGATGATATGTCCATTCTTATCCACAGCCACGCCTTTAGGTCCCATCAGTCTTCCAGCACCAATTTTGTTCTGTGACAGCCAGAGGGACAGATGGGTCATTCAGTGGAATATCTCAGATTGGCACATATGAGAACATTGTTTTTTTCCCGGCTGAGCCCATTCACCTTGAACTTGCCATCCGAGGAGAAGATGCTAATCCATCTGTTGTCGTAGTCGGCTACGATGATGTCACCGTTCATGTCCACTGTGACCCCTGTTGGGCGCTGCAGCTGCCCAGGTGAACGACCTCTGACGCCAAACCTCATCTTGAACTGGCCATCATTTGAGAATACCTAAACAAAGAGAAAATCCAATCACTCCACCAACCTAAAGAAGGGAATAATTCATTCAAGTTTTATTTCAGCTTAAGAGAATAAGAGACACTGACTTGTATGCACTGGTTGTTGCTGTCTGCCACCACAATCCGTCCATTACTAGAGGTCGAGATGCCTTGTAGATTGGTGAATTCTCCCTTATCGCGCCCTCTTGTTCCTGTCATATCAACAAGACATTAGGCTACTTTAGAGCTATCTATGGGTAGGTCTGCGATACTTCACTTAAGATATCTAAGATAGCTGAATATTCCACATCATCAGATACTCACATTACCCAGATATATGAGTGTGAGTGTGTGCTTTAATGAAAAACACCATGCAGCTCAGTCAGCAGTTACCATAATTAACAGCAGAGGTAGCCACTTATTCACTCACCCACTCTGTAGATCAGCTCATCCTCAATTGGATTTTCCTTTTTCTTAGTGGTGCTGTACATGCTGGAGGGCCTGCGCACAGCCTTCTGTCGAACATGACCTCCTCCTCCACTTGGGGACTTCACTCTTCTCTTCACATCATCTGGTGACTGCAGGACATCTGACGGTTTGACGGCACGCAAACGGAATGGACTCCCCCTCACAGGCTGTTCATATAGTAGCAAAGAGAAGGTGTATTCTCCCTCTGAGCGGATGGTATATCCAACTTCATAGGTGCCATTTTTGTTGTCAACCACCTCAGCTTCAGTGCACACTCCATCTGCTGAGACAATCTCTGCCCTTAGAGCAGCATTACCAGTCTTCACCAGTTCTCCATCCTTATCTTTAGTAGTGACCGTGACGGTGGTGTGCTGGCCAACCAGCGCGTGTCGTAGGCCTTCACCGGTGGCAACGCTAGTGTGGCCTACAGCCCCTGTTGTTATCAGGACTCCCAGGTTCTGGATGGAGCGCCTAAGTCCATCTGTCTCTACCTGGCATTCCAGATGTTCGTTTTCATGAGGATGTTCAGGATAGTTGTGTCGTGCCAGGGCACTGACCCGCTCGCCCATTTGCTTCTGGACCAACAGGACTTCAGTCGCGCTGCCATGGCTCAGGGCCTGCTCTGTGAAGTTGCAGCTGCTTTGAATGTTTTCTTTGCCCTGTAGCAAAGAGGTCAGCTGTGCTTGAAGCACCTAAGAATGTTCAAAGAGGCAAAAGCAGATGATTAAAATGTGGAACATTGCAGCAAATTTTAATTCTCTACTATTAAAAGAAGAAAAATAGAAAGACCTCTGACCTTCTGCTTTGTGCTGCAGATATTTTCCACCTCAGTAATGAGAGCAGTCTTGCGTTGGTGTAAGGCCTTCTCCAGCTCGTCAAAAGTGTTACTGATTTCAGTCACTGCCTCATTTTTCCGCTCAGTGAGCTGCTTGGATATTTCATTCACAAGCTCGATGGCAGCCGTCAACTGAGGTAGTCTGCAACAAGAAATGAATGTGAACACAAGATAAAACTTTACAATTAGCATTCTGTTCAGTACTTCCAAGATCTTTCAAATACAATGACACAGCCCATTGTGCACTATAGCACTGAGGATTGTACCTGTTTCGCACAGCGTCCAGCTGATTTTTAAGTGCTGACTTATGTTGTTCCAGCACATCCCTCAGAGGAACCGTCACATGTTCCCGGTGTTCTCCTTCTGTACACTCCAGACACATGGCTGTTTCACATGACTCACAGTAAAACTCCATTACCTGCAGATGGTGCAGTGGAGCAAGAGACAACTAAACATCATATTTCTGTGGGTAAATTTGCTTAAATTTCAACACATATGAGAAAAATATATCATTTATTGACCTTAACCCAATTATACATGAGATCTTGTAGAAGTACAGCGTTTTCATGAACTTGGTGGTTGATCTCTGATAGATTTTACCTACTATATAACACCCTCTGACCTTTTGTTTTAACTTACCTTGCCCTCATGGTTGGGGCAAGAGAGGGGCTGACAGGCTGTAGCTGCACTGGCTGACTCAAGCACATTGCCAGCCTCAGGTCGGCTGCACTCTGGGTCTCGCTGTAATACCTCCATTAGGTTTGTGATGAAGAAGTTGTTCTGCAGGGCTGCCACACCCTTCTCTGGCAAGATAGAGGTCTGTCTGCAGACTGGGCAGGACAGCGTCAAAGACTGGGGAGGGATGTAGTTCTGTAGACATCTGCATAGATTCAAGACATAACAGAAATAAATCAGACGACAGAAGTTGCAAGTCAGCACCTATTCACCCAACAAGGTGTGAAACTGTTTTAGACCTGCTTGGAGGACAATGACATTCTGGTCCTTACAGTCTTTACCGGGCACAACAAATTAGTTAAATAACTGTGAAGCAAAGCTGTGGAAATCACTGCTTGCCGTTTAAGTTTGTCAGTCACCTGAATTGCACTTTGAACTGTACTGTATGAAAAGTGCTGTGCAAATAAAGCTTGATTGATTGATTAAGAGCTTACTTCTCACAGAAGGTGTGCAGGCAGGGCAGGACCTTAGGGTTGTGATAATGGTCCAAACAGATGCTGCAGACCAGGAATTGCTTGTCTATCTGCCTGACCACAGGGCTGGTGCTGCCGGTCTCCCGCTTAGCCATAGCGACGGACATTCAAAAAGGGCACAGGGACCACTTAACCTGCACACACAGGGTGAAAGAAACAGGAGAAAGGTCAAGAAAGCCTTGAGGAAACATTCAAACAGGGTGAGGAGGGTGTATCCGCTTACCCTCAGCATGAGCACAAGGAAGAAATGAGTCATAATGCTGTTAACATTATAAAACCTCATCCAAGTCCTGTATCTGCTGGCATTTTATGCTTTCCCTCCCTTATTAAACTGTGTCTTTTCACAAACGCCCGAATAGCCGGAGGTTGTTTGACTTTTTAAGTGAAAATCCTGATCAAGCTAATGTAGTGGAAGAAAAATTAATACATGTGATTAACACCGCAGGCAGAACTCTAAGCCGAGACAACTATGCAGTCTTGGAGCCAACATGTCTGTGTTTACAGTGGTGTTAGAAGTATCTATGCTGCTAACAAAAAGTACTGAAATGTATCTTGTGTTTCATTCCTGACAATATTTTACCATACACGGTGTCCTCTGTTTTCTGAGTTGGATGCCTGCTGGCTCACTGTTCAGATGGCAGAGCTGCTGTTATGTGAAACTGTATCAGTGGGTCAAGCACAGATTATCTCAGCGTGCCAATGGCATGTTGTACATCTGTCATATTGTAAATAAGCACATAAAGGATTACATGAGCACCAAAACCTCAGACACAATGCTTTAATGTGGTCAATAAACACTTCTTACAAAGCAGCATCAATCTGTATTTAATCTAAAAACATTTTAGCCACTAGTCAGTATTTTTGTTCAGTTCAACTGTACAAAATCAGAAACTTTTACGTGTTCGTGTCATTTTTCTCCCACTGTCTCCTTCTGTCTTCTAAAGATGCCTTTTGTCAACGGACTGAGTCACAGCATTTTAGAGAGCTCATCATTAGCCACTAGTTGCCTGGTAGTTTTCACTTCATTTCAGATGCTGATCTCATTGTCTTTATCCACGTCTGTAATGCACCATCCTAATATAACCTTGAGACTGCATTGTACCTCGTGAATGAAAGCTCCATCCATCCACGTCATCTAAAGTTCACCAAGGATTGATGGAATCCAGGGGGAAGTACTTAATTATGTGAAAATTCAAGGAGTGATGTCTGACAAAGTCTGTGTCATTGGTGGCATGACGAGCACTGACACACTGAATTACGGTAAAAACTCATACAGGTCAGGTAATTAATATATTGCTTCAAACAACAAGCAAATAAATCCAATAATAAGTGTCACACCCTAGAAAATGGAATGTATTGTTCTGTAAAAACTGTGGATGCTATGTTGGCTGACTAGGAAACTACCAGGCCTACACACAGCTGTTTCCTCATTTTTCTCTGAAACATCAGTAAGCAACATCCTGCCTGATTATGGTTTTAGCATGTGGGCACTTTCAATTATAGTCATGGATGCTCAATTTCTTCACTCCAACAAACACACCTCTTCTGAAACACAATGTATCACAATCACAAGATTACCTGCACTTTACTTAAAACTACTTCCTAAAGATAGAATATAAAAACCATGGGATATCTATATGAACAGGTGAACTCACCTAGTTAACATTCATGTTTATAGCTTCAAATAGACCACAAAGACACAATTTGCATGAAGTAATTGCATAATCAGTTTGAGTCTGAGAGAAGTGGAATGTAACAACTTGAGCTGTAGTGCAGAGCTGTCATTTTTGACTTGATTCATCTACAAAGAAACAAACCTAAAAGCAAAGTTAAAATGAGAACAGATCCTATCTTTATTATTGTGGATCCAAATATAGGACAGCATCAGTGACTGTAAAACATCATTGTTCAGTTACTGATATATAATATTCCTGAGATTCATGTGGCTGAGGAAGGATTCAATGAAACAAAAGCTTTAGCAATTGCAATTTGCTATGGAAATCACAATTCAATACACATCAAGGGCACAGACAAAATAAAAGACCAGTGTGCACTTTATATAAAAATGGATACATTCTACTGAGAAAGACTCACTACAAGTTTTAATGTTACATAACTGCAATTGTCCCAGTTACAAGTCATTGTCTAGATCTAACTAATCCTGAGAAAATGCACACAAATCTTTCAACTCACCCATCACCTCCTCATGCGTCACAACCCCCTAACTGCAATTCTTCAGCCTCGCCTCATCTTTGATCCACTGATCCACCAACACCGACCCAATCTCTACTTTGACGTTGCATCTATACAACTGCTCTCTCAATCTGACCTGGGATGGGGTAAACTATCAGGGCGGTACATCATCTGGCACCAAGAGCTTCTGTCTGAACTCTGTCTTACAGCTCTAAACAGAGCCTTGACAAATATAGCTAGGCCCTTTTTCTTTGAGAGTACGGAGAGGAAAGAGGAAGCTTTAAAACGCCCCTCCCCGAATTCCTCCTGGTTCCTTCCTTTGACTCCCAGCTGGCTGAGTTCAGGCACCACCTGTCTGTCTGTCTGTGGGGAGATGGGGGGAAAATTCACGGTCAGCTGAGTCTGCCTGTCTCACATGAGCTAGCAGGCCTCAGAGGCAGCTGTCCCTCTCTGCAACACAGAGCGGTGAGCTCTAACAATGGCATTCCAGCTCTGCTCACAGCTTACCACCCCACATCTCTTCCCCTCCCTTCATCTATTTTCCTTCTCTCTACTGTCCTCTCCTTTTTCTTGTCTCTCTCTCAAGCCACAGAAATGCACTCATAGCATCAGCAGGCCTGATTTCAGCCACAGACGTCTTGCAGATGGGGATTTTCTCAGGCACGCAGGCCCTATTGTTGCTTTTTGCCAAGTGATTACAAGGCCTACTGACTAAGGAGCTCTGCCGAGGCCTTTCACCGTCCACACAACCAGCCCTTTCCCGACCCTCTCTACCTCCCCCTCCTTTTTGTCTCTGTTCGAAAGCCCTCCCCTTCCTGGGCTGTCTTCCCTTCACATGGACGCTGAATTGCAGCAGCTGAACGGTGACATCAGGAGGAAGCTTGAGAAGCCAAAGCCCTCAGGCTCCTCCCCTCTAGGGCTGCCTTTATGCCCCCCCACCTTTACTTCCCCTCCTCCCTGCCTGTCTGTTCCCTCAGCAGCCCTCTTCAGCTCAGTTCCTCCCACTCGCCTCACCACAGAAAGAGGATCTTTCTTTAAAAGGAGTCTCTCCCTAATAGCAGCCCTTGTTAGCTGTGTATGTGCTTTGAAATAAAGATGGATCATATGAGCAAAAGAGTACACTGAAAAATAAACAGATAAGACAAAAACCACATCAACATAGCCACTGCAGATGGCTTATATAAGAAACTTTACAAGCCTTCATCAAAGACCTCGAAAGGGTTCAGTTATTCCAAGATATAAATGCAGCAAAACTGTCCTATGACTGATAAATCTAAAAATAGCAGGAGTAATCCATGAGTTCAAATATTAAGAAGAGCTCTGACAGAAATATTACACGTACAATAATGGTGACAGTAGAGTACAGACTAGAGACCTAAATCTGCAGTATACTGTAATGAATGAGGCAGCATGTGACCAGATATCCACTTCAAGGCTTTGTCACGGGAACTGCATGATCAGCACTTCATACAGATGAGGTCAATCAACTAAGTCAGTATGCAACAGTGTTTTCTCTCTCTGTACTTTGTCTGTCACACTGCAACATGACGCCTGCAGAAAATCCACAGAATGTGAATGTTTGTAAATTCAGCTGTCTTGCCACTCTCACCCTGCATTACAGTTAAGTGGCTTAAAGTCCTCCCGCAGGGTCAGGCTCTGTCTGCCATCTGGATTACTGTGTCTCCGAGACTGATGACACCATCATGCCCAATCAACTCAAATCTGAATAAAAGCAATCACCTCACATAAATGCACACAAACTTGGCCTGACACACTGCATGAATGCCGCTACCACCTGTGAAGCAGGAGTATTTCTTGTTCATAATGCAGACTATAAGTGGTATTCCATAGAGATGAGTTGTTAGTGTGCTTAACACTTTTGTACCCAAGATAGGTACATCTAATACAAATAGTTTAATTGGATTTCAGCAACATGAGCTCACATTCAGAGAAAACATTGCTCTCAGCTTAATCTGCTTGGATTTTCTCTGCTATACAAGGGCAGGCAACCATACCATACTGCTCCACACCTCTCCCATAAAGTGCTGCTTGTTTTTGTAGTTGCAAGTTATGCAATTGGACTGCAAATCATCATCAAGGCTTTTTTTTTATCATCCATAATATAAAAAGTAATGACTCATGTCTGCTAGTACAGTACATTTCAACATTTTGTAAAGTGAAATAAATAAAAAAAGAGGACATGGATAGAATGAGTGATGTTATCTTTTGTAGATGAGAAAACGCTCCACTTAGAATCACCCCAAAATTGTCAGCCTGAATAGATGATCTACTTCTCTCACCCAAAGTTGTTTTAAATTATTCATGAGACTTATTACATAAGATTCCATGGAGAGGCCCTACAAAATATGATGTATTGGGCAAGTCAGGCAATTCCCAAAGTGTGACCCTTTAAAAGTTTCTGAGTACCAAAATTATATCAAATGTAACTGAATTTCAGCTAGTTAAAAATCAGCTAGAAAACAATTCAATATGAATTTAAATATGTTTTAAATGTGATTTTTTTTTCCCTTTATAGGATAAAAATAAATCCACAGGATACAATCAATGATTTGCTTGACCCTGATAGAAAATAGTTTTTAATAATGGTGCACAACATCAACTGTGGAATATCTTGACTAATTTACTAACTGGGACATGGCTCTAGAAAGAAATGTTGCTGTTAAGTTTTTTAAATGAAATTTTTCCATGCTTTGGCCACTGCAAATTCAATTCAATTCACTCTGTTGTACTGGAGTGGTGGAAGACATCTCATTGGTAAAGATCTTGAAAACTAAACAAAATACTCTGCTTGGATCAATATTAGGGCTGGGTTTAATCATTGATCAATACATCTGATCTCTCTACATATCATGATTCAACAAATGCATGCTGAAAGCACTGAAAGCCAAAGCAAAGGATAAGTTGTAAATTGGTCCTTTAAGCAGGCTGTAATGCCCTAGCTATGACTGTTCAGGATTCCAGGATGTTTGCACATCAAGGCCCATAAAAAGTATTTTTCTCTTCCCTTCCTCTTCCTCTGTTTGAGCAAGTGGCAAGAACCTTCAACTGCATCTAGCATTTCAAGTCTGTATTTCAGTATCATGTGTTTACTATTTTTTCTGTGTTATATAAACCTTCCTGTGTTCATACACACCATTATTTAGGAGTAGTTCTTTGTAATTCTGTCTCTCCCCAATGATATCTGCATTGTGTGTCGCCACAGCAGAAAGGACATCAGACTAAAAGACTTTGGACTATGCCGTTTTCCAACAGTTTATCTCAGTAGTCAAACTGGGCAAAAGTTCTGACCTGAAGTACAAAGTGTTGGCCCTTGATGATGTGCTGTCAAGATTATGTTAAATACGGACTGTACTTCCATCCATATCTGCTGTGTCCCCATGCATGTGTCATCATGCAATAATTGTTCTTGCATACACTCAACCTGTACAGAACTAGCTTTGAGCTAATTTTGTATAAACTCATGATTAGTGATAAGTGTTAAGGAAGCATGTAGAGTGTAATGAAAGAGTAAAGCAAGAAAGACAGATGTATACCAGAGGTTTTAACTGAGCCTCACCACAAGGACTCATTACTGTCCATAAATTACATAATAAAAACAACATGTGAGCTGCTTTCCACATTACTGTAAATGCCACATATCATCTGCATCATTGCAAATATCTGTTTGAGATTTAACTGTCCATATTATTTATTCAAAAGCATTCTGAGGATGTTATGTTTCAATGGGCAGTAAATCCATGAACAAATGGGAAACTTGTGATTATTATGTCAGTTTGCAGCAATATCTGATGGAATCTAATTCAGACACAGGTCAAGCATGTCTGATTGTATTGTCCCATTTGAACTAGCAATAACAATCCAAAGAGCCCTTGTGCTGTTTAGAACAACAAGGCTGATGCAGGCCTGAAAATGAGAAATACTGGGATTTAAATCTCTTACAGTACATTTACATGTTTTGGAGAGTGTTACGGGGCTGCTGAGGGGCCAGTGAAGGTGCCTGGCTATATGATGACTCATCAGTCATTACTCACACAACACAGAAACCTCTGCTCCTCAAACTAACAAGCCCCTCTTACACTTCACTGCATCCGATGAAGGAATCTGTCTCAATGCATCAGTCTCTGTCAGAGTGGTCATAGCAGTGGACGCTGGGTTTCACATAATGAAAGAAAAACAGTGTGTGAACATAATGTATGAGGCTTTTGAGAACAACAGACTTAACATAAGACACAACAGTATGAACCACTGCTTTTTGTTTCACGGTTTACTCTGGAATTCATCTAATCTACAACTCATAGATGGGCTCAGGGTGTGTATTTATATATTATGCTTGCCTGACTTTCAGAGTCTGAATGCATAGGCATATATTTACATAAATGCCTGACTAAAATTTGCTGACCAAGTCTGTAGATTAGAGTAGAAATGTGGTGTAGTGTGTACAAACTGACTCTGTGAAGAACAATTAGTTATTGTTACTTCAAAATACTAACACTATAGTCATGTTATATCTTTTTTTCTCTGCAGAAATTGGATTGATAAGATCTGACAACTAATAAGAGAAGATGGGCGAAAGTGACCAGATCACATCAAGTACAATGGTCAGCAGAATATTTAATCAGCACTGACACAGAAAGGGAGTCAGGAGACATCTGTGTCTCTCCCTGTGAGCCCACTATCACAAAGGCTAGCAGAAGACAATGCAGCGGGCTGGCAGAGTGTGTCTGCAGGCACAACATGCACTGCAGATTTTTTTTTTTTTTTTTTTTTTAAAGATCAGCACACAGGCAGAGGCTGCTGCATGCGACCCTTGTCCACCTGCAGTAAGAGCTCTACAGAGTGACTGTGGTGCTACATATGGTGACTCAGACAGTCACATAATGTCTTGGACATGTTGTCCTGTGCAAATACATGATACATGTACTGTATCATTACTGTCATTTTGTTTATCTTTATATGCTGCTGAATACTCAGAGACATTTAAACAATTAACTGTAGTTCATTAAAAATAAAGATGACATTTAAGTGCAGTTGCTGAAGTTTGAAAGATAAATCATCACCCCCATAACTCCCTGTACAACGACTGTGACTTTTTTCCTGAAATTATTGATGTTTAGACTGAGAAGTATTGCTCTGCAGCATTGTAAAGTCTCATCTAATATTTATTACATCCATTGTGTCATGTCTGATGTGAGTGCATCCTTCTTCACAAGGTTATGATGTAATTATGATGTCACAGAGCTAAAAAGAAAACGCCCTCAGCTGGTGAAAGTGCTGACTTTAATGAAAATGGCCAAACCTAAATAAGTGGTTAGGGAAAATCCATCTTAAAGGAGGGCAAATGACAGAGTCTGATGATTAGCTTTGATCAGTCTTGGGTGTAGATCTACAGTACCCACAGTATAATGAGCTTAATACAATCAATTCTAGTCAATATGCAAATGCTGTCCCTGGTGTGAAAATAAGGCAATATCCATTTTCATTAAGGAGACAATTTAAAACAGAAATAAAGAAAAATAAGAGTATAATAAGGGTAAAATAACAGTAGGAGCTTGAATCAAATGACTTTATTGTCGTTGTTCCAGTCTATCACCCAGTAGTGAAGTTAAAGACCAAAATTAATGTAAGATGTTTTTCTTGTGTATACCATTATTCTATACTTTCTACTTTCTAAAGTCCATTGCCAAAGGGTTAGGGTTATTATACTGCAATATGGTTAATACTAGTACCTACTGTTCAGTGCACCAGAGAGTTAGTTTTCTACAGATCTTATGGTGACAAGAG
>BRZM01000657.1:20910-45028 GCA_033238685.1 Lates japonicus | reverse complement strand
ATCGTTGTGGCGTTTCAGTTACGTATTATGTAAATAATTTATTCAAATTTAAAAGCCCCAATTAATTCGAGCAGCGGGGAGGAAGTCTCCTCTGCTGATGATTCATTAGTAGCGGCGACATTGTATGAATACTATAAAATGGAGGAAGCGCCTATAGAATCCACAGAGCAGCCGAGGAGGTGACGGCACCGACAAACAAATGCAGTAAGTTTTTACATTACATGGTTCAGCTTTGGTCTCATGGGGTGAAAATCTGAACCCAGCCTCAATTGTAGTATATGAAATAGTATACACTTTTATGTATGTCAGTGTACTATAACACTAATATCAATAAATACAAGATGAGCTCGTAAACGGTGTGTATAAACAACACTGATAATGAAAATGCCGCAACTTCCTTTTCATCCTCACCTCTATGTCATAGATAATAAGAATTTAATTTTTCATATTCTGTAAGTAACTACAAAGTGTGACAGTGCTAACAGCCTCCTGTGGGGCGCATGTTTACGATAAGTCGATAAGTTCTGAGACTGTTCCTGTTACGAATGGATGGAGGCAGAACGTGATGCTCATACAGTGAGTTGCAAGCGGCGCTGTCGCAGTCAGTATTCAACATTGCGTCGTACAATCAACACTCTGGACCTGTGTTCCCGTTGACCCCACATTCAAGTGCAAATGGTTTAGAAAAGCCTTTCATGTCAAAGTCTGCAAGTTTCCAGTCAACCCGGCCTAGATAACCCAGGATCTGTCAGAGGGCCAAGTTCTCTTGCATCCTGAACCGTTCTTGGAGAGGACATTGATGCAGTAGCATTGTGCTCTATTCGGCCACCTGCTCCTTCCTTATTTGCTGGAAGTTTTTGGCTTTACCAGTAAATCATTTCCTACCTGTCTACTGGCAGACTCATTTCTGTCTCTTCCTAAAATGAAATTCAAGCTGAAGAATTGACATTGTGCTGCATGTGTCAGAAGTGTTGCAGATGGTGCTCGAACAGGACTTCAGGGAGCTCAATCGACATTAGCAGAGTTTGTACAGTATGAGGTGAAGTCATCGATTCAGGCTCAGAGGGCGATCTGGGTGAAATTGAGACCTCCCACTGACTGACAGGAGGCTCAGAGCTGCCAAGGAGGGAGTGACCTTTACATTTCTCACAGACAGCCCATCATCAGTCCACCTTTCAAAGTAACTCTTAAATACATTTCTTGTCAACAAATCATGCCAAACATCAATTCCCTTGCTAACAAGTTGTATGGGTGTCCAAAGCCTGATATATCTTATTTCTCTGCCATAGACCTCCATTTTTTCATCCAAAAACAAAAATAAAATAAAAATAAAAATACAACATGAGCCACTGTTACTGGAATGACATCACATTACCAGTAACACTTACACTGTAGTTTATTCTTGTTAATCCATAAACACTGTCCTGCTGCAAATGCCCTAGAGCCCTAAATGTAACAAAAGGCTATTTAATCCGCTGCCAAAAATAGTCCTCCAACAAATGCACTGTTCTAAATATTTGATAACATTTTCTAAAAATGACAGTGGTAGCTGTTTTAGGAAATTACTGGGCCTTTTTTAAAAAGTAGGAACTATATACAGTATTTGTGGTGGTGTTTTTTTAAAGATTTTTAACAGGAACGTTGGCTCAGAGCTAGAACCTGAACAGAGCAGGGAAGAGGCATTGTTGTGTCTTTCATGGGATTTGTTGTCAGTAGAAAATATAGTGTGAGCCTCTTGCATGTTGTTGATAATTGAGAGCCACAGTAATAGATGGTGACTCTCCCAGTTCAACATGTTGAAACTCAGCAGGATAATTTTTTCTATAGCGAAACATCAGTTGTCTATGGAGTCCACATTTCAGCTCAGACAGAAACAATCAGACCAAATGAAAACAGTCATTATGCTGACCGCGGAGAATAATCTCTGCGGTTAATGAGCCACTGGCTCCTCCATTAGTCCATCTTCTGCCCTCACCATTAGATAATGCATTTCCATCTGCAAGGCAGAGACAGACGGATGTGTGAAGAGCAAAGGTTATGACAGATGATGTCTTCCACTTTGGTCAGTTGGATTTGATTCTACTGTTCTTGGAAGCCAAATAGCTAATTGTTATCTACACTCTGATGATAACTGTAAGATTAAGCAGTGTCCTAATTATGACTAAATTGAAAACCAACAGGCAAACAGCTCAATGAATAAAATGTTGCTTTAATGAAAATGTTTTTGAACGTTGAAAATTTTCACCACTTTGTTTCACTGGGCGTCAGTCACAGAGCCACATCCTAGTTTATCTTTGACCCTGGTGTACTGATGATTTAGACAAACAATCACGGTTTGATGCAATCACGGATTTCCTTTCAAATAAGTAGTTTTGATGGTAGCACTATAAAGGCAAATGACAGGAACAGAGCCGGGAAAAGTTAAACATAGCGATAAAAACTTGAGGGTTCACCAGCTGCTCACCTGGATTTGTCGGACTGAAGATTAATAATGTTAGCTGGTTAATCCATCTGTGGGTTTAGCCAGTGCTTTTCTGCTTTAGCTGCGCGTGTTCCTCGCCAGGCATGCATCTCTCAACCCCATTCACCTGACACAGGCTGAGAGCATCAGAGTGGCCTCAGGTGTGAGGCAGCAAAAATAGGTGTGAGTCATTGAATCAGGGTCTTTACAACCCAGAGCATTATGGGGCAGGCCTTGGCTGATGCCAGTGGGTGGGCGAGTGAAGGCGTTGCTGAAGGTAAAGAAACTCTCTCAGTAATAGTGAGAGCGATCATATACCACATGTACAGAGCTGATTTCAATCATTTTAAAACTGATCTAATCAGGCACCTGACTCACATTGGATTCATTCAGTATTTCCTAACCATTCATTACTTAAGCTAATGTTACAGACATTTATCGGCTCCTGGTTATTCTTAGCGGCTGTTAGAGGGATTAAGGAAGCAACAGAAAATGAAACATGGCCTGACTGATTGTTGAACTAATCTTCCTCCTGTCCCACCTGGACAGCTAAATAAACCTGAAACCAGCACTCAGTCAGTTGTAGCAGCCTGCTGCCTGATCGAGGTTTAATCCCTCCAGAAACTGCAGCATCTGTCTCCCTGTTTCAAATTGTCATCATTCAAACAGTGAGCTTTATAGTTTGCAGCCTTGGTGCATCCTCTCCTTCAGCGGTAGCTGTTTAATGTCTTTTGTTCTCTGCAGTTCAAGGCAGTTTTGTGTTGAGTGATGCAGAGAGGCAGATTAGCTGCTGTTAGCGGAGTACTCTGGTAGCAGCTGCATCTGTCACCTCCACTTCATCCATGCGTTGCCCATTTCATTATCACCATAAAGAGGACTTTCTCTGTCGTCTCTCTGCTCACCCCCGCTGATTCCAAATCTGCTGCTGATTTCACATTTGTTTTCTCTGGTGTTTCCTCTCTTATCTCCTTGTTGAGACTCTTCAGATTCAAGTGATTTCTGTTTCCACCTCATTACTCTTGTAGCTCCAGCAGGCTCCTCTCCATCTGCCTGTTGGTTCGCTCCATGATCCCTATCACTCTCACGAGGCAGCATCGCCAAACCTCCAGACAGACTGAGGGCTGCTCATGTGGTTCCGGTCAGGTTTATATGCGGTTTATGTCACGGAAAACCTTCAGGCTACATGTTTTTGAGCATGGTTTTCTTCTTTTAAATGATTTCTTCCGCAAAGATCATATAAAAGACATAAGCTGTAAAGTGTGCTTTCGAAAATATTAAATTAAGTTAAAAATTCTTAAAATTTCATCCACCTTGTCCCCATGAAAATCTATCTTTTTTGTTTAAGTTGAACCACCAGACACAAGATGTCTCCTACTTCACTGTCAGTAAATCTGGGGTATTTGCCAGTAAATCTGCAACATTAGCATTAACAGCTGTTTACTCCACTAGTCCTAGAAGATGCGTTGCAAGTTCAGCATCAGAAGCTTTGATCCCTTACTCACCCAGAGCTGCCTCCAAGCCTCAGGGTCCCTGCAGTGGGGCCTCCATGGTTGGTTAGTTTCAGATCATCCCACAGATCACTGGATCAGATTGGGTTGGGTTTTTGGTGGCCAGGTCAACACCCAACCAGGATCTCTTTGTTCCTGGAGACTTATGAGCACTTTTTGTGGTGTGGTGGGGCATTGTCCTGCTGGGGAGGTCCCTGTTTCCATGGGGGATGTGCTTGGTCCCACAACAATGTTTGGGTGGATGAGTGCGTGTCAAAGTAACATCCAGATGAATGAAGAACCAAGGTTTCCAACAGAGCGTTGGATTATATGAGATGATCAGTATTCATCTCATCTGTCAGAGAGTTTAATGGAGCAGTCAGTGTAGATACAAACAGGCGAGTAAAAACTGAAGCGATAACCTTCATTTCCACCAACGTCCAAACTGAGAAAGACCACAGGTGAGTTGTGATGACCTGAGGATTAAACTGGTCAAACCAAACCATTATCACGGTAACATGTAGACCATCCACCACCTCACCAAACAGTGAGTTTACAGCTTTCAGTGACTCTGGTGTAATGGCCGTCCTGTGTTTCCTGTTCCATGGTATCAATTGTTATCAGTCATGTCATGCATGCGAAAAAAAATCATCTGTTTCATGTGGTGTTGACATGAAAAGTGTCTCCGTTCATCTTTTCTCTCCCTGCCTTAGACCCTTAGCATCATCTATAGGTTGGTTCTACTGTATATTAAACAGTATTTTGATAGTGTTTTGAAAATTAAAATGCCATTAAAATGTCTCATTATCTTTAGAAAAAGAAAAGTAAAATGACATTATTAATAAATTATATATTAGAATATTTCACACTTTCCTCAGAAGGACGGACAGGACAGTCAACAACAAATATTATTTAAATGTTTTCTTTGATATCAACATAAGTTCTCCAGTTCATCAAACCAGCAGTGCAGTTGTGAGAGGAAGTGTGTGACCCAGCGTTGATTTTTACTAATAATCTACTGTTATCACCCAGTGCAACAGTGTGGCTCAAAACTGATATATCAGGCTTTAATTTCTCCAGAGGAATTGTTAATAATAAATACAAAACAACACATTGTATCTTTTGAGATAAGATGATTAAAGATTATCTTAAATGATTGTTGCACAGCTGCAAATAGATTGTATTAATTAGTTTGAACACAGATAAAAAACCTCTAATAAAAGGGTTGTTGTCTTTTTAATAAAGCTTATTATTTAATCAAACATGAGGAGCTAAATGCTGAGCACTAACTGAGGAATAAATGAGGGGTGGTTCAACAGGTCTACTAATGGAGAAAAACTTGGATCCTGCTCCTTCACAGGAGCTGTTTATATCTGCAGGCGCTGCCAATGTTTCTGCCCCTGGAGAAGTTATCGTATGTATAATTACACAAAATCTCTCCAGACTGAAGCACACATTAAAGCATGTTTCATCCTGGGCTTCATAAATCTAAAATTATTGCATGAATGTCTGGCCAGGTTGTTTCACTTTCATGACTTGTACCTGCATAGCTCCCAAGGGTTTTAATTGCTACATGAATTCTACTGGTTTATACCACACACTTTTGCTTTTGTTCTTTTAATTTATTTTTTTCTACTTGACATTTAGTGTATTTAACTTTAAGATCCTGAAAGATATTACAGAGAATAAACCAGGGTTAGAGTGGCTGACAAATGGACTTTTAGGGTTAAAGCTGTTACTGAGCACTTTATTAGGAACACCTGTTCACCTGCTTATCCATGCTGTTATCAATCAATAGTAAACTGTACGTAGCCAGTTGTTCCCAACCAATCATTACATATTGTGATTGTTGAAGTTAGAATTTTCTCAGACAAAGAAAAATACTTCATAATCACTTCAGGCAACCAAATACAGTAGAGTTTGGATTGCTGTTTGATGGCTTGTAATTTGTGCGAATCAGCAGAAGAAAGTGAATTTGTCAAATGTTTTCCAAACCATAATGGCCGGAGTCCAGTTTGATGTTTGTCTCTTCTTGAGGACTGTCCTCAACTGCTGCTCTGAGCTCTAAGCCTCCATTAGATGAATCATTTTCTGACTGATGTTCTGCTGTTCAGTCTCAGGCGATAACAGGAAGAGGTGAAGCAATAACTGAGAGACTGTTGTCTCACACAAACTGCAGCAGTCTAAGCCACTTGTTCTTCTGTCAGACTCACTGAAGTCATTCTGGATGAAACTTCTGCCAAAAGCCCAAGTAATAGATTGACCAGGGAGTTTAACATTAGACCCACTGGAATTACTGTGTGGGGACAGGACCGCGATTTGATTTCAGCCATAAATATCTGAACAGAGTTAGGATAAATGGCATTCAACAATTCAGCATCTTACGCCATTGGGGTTTTCTCAAGTGGCTGAATTATGAAGTTCATGAGCTCCCACTTCATCTACAACTAACGAGGAGGTTAATGCTGCCCAAATTTCAGCTTGTGCCACCACATAACTTTCAAAGTCATCAGATTGTTGTACTGTTCACTACACAACTTGTTGTCTTGTCATTGGAACAACAGAAATTGCATGAATTAGAGCCTATCTGGTCTCAAACTAGGTTTATCATGGTATACAAGAAATGACAATTTGCAAACCTAGCGCAAGACAGAGTTTTTATTTTCACAGTGGATGTCTGCAAGAAACGAGTGATCAAAGTAGTTTAGTGCTGATTTACCCAGTGAAAATACAAGGAGAAAAAGCAACTTTCTTGTACCCATACTGGTTGTCAATGTGATGTTCCGGGTTCCCTACGCCTCATGTCTTGTGCCCTGATTGGCTGTAGGTCATTGCCAATCTGTAAAATCTTAGAACCAGCACTACTGGATATTGGTTCAGATGTTTAGGCTGCCAGATATCTCTCGGGATTCTGCGATACATTGGTGAGTCTCGGACTGTGTCTTTGAACATCTCATAAATAGAATTTAACTCTGGTTACTTGCAGTCTGGACCTCAAAAAGAGTTCAGCGAGGGGAAAATCAGGACTAAATTGTCTAGTGTGAACTTTTAATTAAATGTTCCTCAATTAATTAGGAGACTAGATCAACATGTTGTCTGAGAGAAATAAAGGGGCTGCTATTTGTCAGTTGGTTGCTACAAGTACTGATGACAAAACAAAGCCTTTCTCACAGAAGACAGTTTGACAAGTCTGGGGCTTATTACAAGCGTAAACAATAAAAATGTCAACATAGTTGCACTGCCAGATAGAAATGCCTTGTGTTGCTGCAAAATTGATCAAAGTTTTGTTTTTCTGGATGGTTCTGCGTGCTGCTTTTCCTTTTGTCATCATTTTGAATGATGGACATTACCCAGGCGTTGCTTTCAGCAGTTTTATAAAGGTCTGATTCCCAATTTCCACTAAAGCTGTGGTAAATGAAAACTGTTTGGATCATTAATTAAATAAATAAATTGCATAATCAGTGTTGTAATTACTTATCATCGTCTCTCGTTGGCGGGGCTTCTTGAAAGAGTGAGCGAGTTTCCCGGATGGTCCAGAGCGGGCTGCTCGTAGCGACTGTGAGTCTTCAAGAGAACATCGGCGGCGCGTACGCAGCCTCGGAGATCGTGACTGGCAAGAGACGTGTTGAGCTCCCTGGATCACCAAGTATGGCGCCATCTCTACAGGGGCGAGGACATCGGCGTCAGCCTGGGCGCACCTGAGCGCCATTGTCAAAACTCATCCTCAGTGAGGAGCAGCTGTATGAGATGTTTCCAGCAGATCCTGGCATCCGAAAGTTTTGAGCACCAGCTGCTGTGTACAACGCCTGCCAGGTGACGCTGAAACACACTGGATTTCTTATTGAACACCTTTCTTTCTTCTTATTGAACACTGACAACCTTCTTGCCTGAATCATGAGAAAAATGCTGTAGTACGGCTGCTGTAGTTCCTATGATGTCACTGAATGCTGCTGCAGAAACTTCGACTGTGTGTTGAAATATCACGAAAAATCCCAACAAGTTTTTCTATTTAAATCGGAAATACCGATAAACTCTCCTGCTCCAGACATTTGATTTTCATTTTATCCACCTGATCTCTGACCTGGGCAAGAGCATTTTAAGCGATCAGTATCTTGGCCGATCATGTTCGTTTTAACTGTGGTAAAGCCAATGTCGTGATAGATTATTAATATTTGATTTATTGTACAGCCCTAAAACCCATCAGCAGTGGTCCTCTCGCACCTCTCTGACCTTTTATACAGCACCTCCTTATTACACCACAACATTTCCAGAATTTTTATTTCTCTGATTAGAAATAAATTCAGCTTAGAACTCTGAAGACTGTGGTGAAGTGACTTTCTCTCGGGGCAGCAGCCTCGTTAGGAGAACATGATGAAGGTCTCAGTAATTAGACGGTCACTGAATCCCACTCAGTGACTCCATCAGTCTGGAACAACACTCAGTGTGTTTTCTCAGGCGGAGGGCGTTCGCTGAGAGGAAGATGGAGACTCTAGCACGAGGGCAGGGGCGCGTGGGATTGGTTTTACAGTGAGTCAGTGGGTTTACAGTAACAGCAATGGTCAGTGGATGGATGAAGCTAACTGTGTACAGATCTTCTCACATGTGGGTTTGCATTAAAACCATAAAAATCAGGCTACAGTCCTCTGCCTCTTCCCTCTACTGCATTATGGAGGAAGAACAGGAAAGTGAGGCAGAGACTTCACTCTGCAGTGGTGGTTTGGTTTCACCTGAGCTCTGCTTTGTTGGTACAGTCAGCAGCAGCAGAGTGAAACTACTGCTGATTTGTTTGGACTCAGAGCAACATAAATCTGACCTGATTTAGTTCAGTCATTAACTGTAAAAGAGCAGTTAGATGGTTTCAGTCAACAGTAATTAAACACATGTAAACTTGAGGCACCAGTTCAAAGGGAGAAATTATGAACTTTCTTTTCAAACAACAGAAGCTTGAAAACCGTCTCTCCTCCACCTCACATCGTGAGTTCTCCAAACTTCTCAAACTGACTTGCAGAGAAAAGCAATTGGACAGACCAAAGGCTCCATCCTCAGTTGACTGCTGGAAGATTTAAAACCTCCACCTCTGCTTACATCCTTTTGTTGTTCATTGTGTGGTGAGATATTATTGTTAATAAGAGGACCTGTATGCCACTGACTCATCCTGAAATTACAGCAGGTAGAGGGTAAAAGAAATTTTTAACCACACATTAACAAGATTTCGATACAATAGCTTTAAACTGAAGTGAATGTGGTGCCGGGTCTGAGCGACCTTTTAAGCGTTTTAAAATCGCACCAGACAGGTTCGAGTTATTTATGTGATTTAAATTCCTTCATGTAAGTCTCTGTGAGTTTACATCTCGTCTTGTTGCTAGGTAACCAACTGGGTTCACACCTCAGCTGCAGAGCATGACTGATGCAGATGTCTTATAAATCGACTATTTGAGGCCACATTAAGTTATAAAGCCAAATGTAGTCAGTGAATATTTTCCTTCTCTGTGCCAAAACCACTAGCTCAGGCTAAATGTCGTCAGTTGAAGGATTCAGCAGGAGGTAAAAGTCTTGTTCACAGGAAATTTAAATGTTATGAAACAACAGACGTGAATTAATGGGCATTTATTGGAAAGTTTATTATTATCGGAAAGTTTTGTTAAACAATATAGTGAATATTCAAAGTGTCTCGATCAAATCAGAGCTGCAGGAGGCACGTTGACCTCTGACCTCCCTACATTTCATCATTGTCCTCCTGAGCCCGTGTGTCAGGTCGGACTGGTCAGAGTCCGTCTCTGACCTGCGGATCGCCAGTCTCGATCTGCTGCAAATTTTAAGGTCACAGACTCAGGAAGCGAAGAATCCGGAGCAGCCTGCAGGATGTACAAAACCACGCTCAGCTGGACATTGTTCAGTTCATCCTGATTATTTACAGGTGTTCATGTGTCTGCAGCTCTTGGCTGTGTTTAGTCTTTCCTGTGTGTGTGCTGGTTCAGGTTTGTTGGCTGAACTCTCTCAAAAATTTACTAATGAGACCACTTGTGATGTAATCTTCAAATTTAAAACCGCAGACAGTGAACAGGATTGTTCCCTGTTGAGACAGAGATCTCAAAAGGTGGGCAGGTCACAGCAGAACTATCTGCAGGGTTAGAAAGGAAGAGACAAATCTGACGAGTCTGGGTGGGGAAGACTTCAAAGACCCGTCCCTGCAGATTTCTCCTCTGCTGATTTTCCTCTCTGTATCTGACCCTGAACACAAAAGCTTCCATTTACAGATTCATCATCATCCTCGTCTGTACAACAACCAGAGCGTGTCTGTTGCCAGGACATATTCTATTATTGTCACTGCTTCGTTAGAACCAGAATAGCAAGAAGAAGAGAGGCTGAGGACGAGGAGGACGAGTGAAAAATTCTATTTTAAACTCTCACCTGTGTTTCAGGGTTTCATTAAAATTTTAAAGCCATGTTCCTCCTACACTAACGCTATTTCGCCACTTGGGTGAACAGGTGTTGGCTCACAGCTCTGTGGAGGTTTTTGTGTGCCTCTTTTAGCTTCTAGTTTGGTTCCTGCCGTTTGCTTGTGTGGTTCAGTCTCAGTGTACATGACAGCCTGCACCAAACCACAGACAATAACTGTTTATCCACCAGGTTTTATTCCAGACCTAGTTAATTTCCTATAAACACAGCAGTGTGTACTGCAGCCTCAAGGCAGGATAACCATGCTGACAGCTGTGATGACTTTGTTAGAAATACAGCTGATGAAAACTGAACATTTTCTTGCTGCTGCTGCCATTTCACATTAAAAGTTTTCCACCTGGTTAATCGCTTGGGAGGCTTTTGTTGTAAACCTGAAGAAATACAGTTTTTGTCATGTGACAGTGTGTGGAGACAAACAAGGTCAAAGGTTTAAAGGTTTTTGTTGGAAATTTTAATTCACAAAATAAAAACTGTAGCAGAGAGGCCATCATCCTTCAGCCAACAAGGAGGTGGTGTTCACCGACTGCTGCATTAACACCAGCAGAATCCTTCAGTCTGTCAGATTGATGCTGCTCTCTGGGCTGTTTTTTCAGTCTGAAACAGCTCACTTACACACTGTCAGACTTTAATGCATTATTTTCTTCATGACTTTCCTTCCTGCTGCGTTCTGCCACCTCTGAAAAACGACATTTCAACCCAGCTTGTTACGTTAAATTATAACCACTAACGTTTGCTAACAAGGCTGTGTGGACGCGATACTGTCAAATCCATCATTCACATTATCTGTCCCTCTGAGGTGATTGTTTGCGGCAGCCTGCGCCATCCACATCAACAGACACACACACAGCAGACCTGAAGACAGAAAATAAAGATGGGATGACATGACAACTCCCCAAAACATCTGGATCATCCCTGGTGGCTGACTGTAGTATAGCACCACCATAAAGCGTTACGCATTTCTAGGTAGGAAATCAAAGCCACTCAACCAGTGAACCAATGAAATGATTTTGACTTCTAGATCCTTTTACACCTGTGATCACAACAGATCAGTCAGATCAGGAAAACTCATGTTAACACAAGGTGTAAAGGTGTTTGGCAGTGGTGTCTGAGCACTTCTGGAGAGTAGTCTGGATCACACTGTGTTGAATCTTAGCTGTAAGCCACAGTCTGTACAATGACCTCTGACCTCTCATCTTAGTTCTCAGCCTGATGAGCTGTAGACAGAAGCTCCTGACAGTTACGGTGACTGGTAGAAATGTCAGATTCTCGATCCAGGAGTCTCAGGAAACCAGATGTTTGTGATGTTTTGTGATGGCAGAGCTGTCTAAATAAACTGGATATGTCCCCAGCTCCTGGCTGATCTATGTAAACTCAAAGGAACATCAGATCGTTTTTTATCTGGATCTTCAAATAATTCACCATTCTTTTCCACTATGTCAGTTGGTCTCCTTGGCTTGAGCTCTCCCATCACCTCATAAACCAGTTGAGCTCAGAGCTCACTGTCCTCTCGACTTCTCTTGGTAAAAATAACTCTCAAACACCAGTGGATGTTACAGGTCACGATCCCTCTTCTGTCACCTTGAATCCCCAACACTGGAGTCTCATCGTGTTGAGGAATCGGTCTTTTCCTGCCTCTGTTCAGTTTGTGATTCAGCTTTAAACCCTCAGCTCTGACAGCCTCCGGACCACACTGATGTATAGTCTAGCGCCTCTAGGATCAGTTTAATTAGTCACTTTTCACCGCCCTCCGCCTCCAGTTTACAGCAGCAGACAGCTGGGAGTTAAACTGTTTCTCTGATGAATTTAACTTTCTCAGAGGTCAGCGTCTCCTTATCCATCGTCCATTTGGTCCTGTTCTCTAAAACCCTTGTTTACAGAACTGGTTTTTATGTAAAGACTTCATCTCATTGTCAGGACTGAAGAAAGTCCTAACATTGACACAGACCCTGCTTGTTAAAAATCAAAAGATGTTAAATATTTAATACAATGCCAGAGATGTGATGATAATGACTCACGATAACACATCATTCCTAAAAGCTTAGCTGCCCTGATTAAGTAGAGTAATAAATCAGGCCATTATAAGTCCTGGCGCTCCTCATTTACTCACAATAATCTATTAGTAAGTATTGAAGAAGAAGAGATTTGTACAGGAGAAGAGGTTCTCAGAGATGACCTGATGACCTGAGCTCTCAGGTTGGTGGACTCTCAGCCTCCTCCGTCATCTGGTCTGTGAGGGTCCATCAGCTGAGACACAGGAGGAGGATATAAATACAAAGTGCAGAGATGTGAGTGAGGCTGAGAGAGGTGCAGATGGAAAAGATGGAGGGAGATAAAAATAGAACGGAGGAGGACCATCAGCTGAGGAGGGAGGGAGAGTCCAGGTGTTCACATCAGCTGTTCTCTGAGGATAAACAGCACTGACACTGTGTATGTGTGTGTGTGTTTGTTGATCTATTATTCAAAATCTCTGAGGATATTTATTTCACATGAAAGGGTTAAACACTGAACATTAGATGAACATTACTGAGGAGGATTCTCTGCTCTACTTTGTGCAGGTGTTTTAGATTCTCTCAGCATGTGGACAGACAGTTTACCATCTTAATGTCTTTAATGTTGCCATCAAGGATCACGACTGGCCACTTTATTAGGTACACCTTGTTAGTATCAGGTTGGACACCCTTTTTACCTTCAGACCTGCCTCAATTCTTCGTGGCATAGATTCAACAAGGAGCTGGAAACATTCCTTTGGTCCGTATTGACATGATAACATCACACGGCTGCTGCAGATTGGTCAGCTGCACATCCATGATGTGAATCTCCTGTCCCACCACATCCCAAAGGTGCTCTACTGGACTGAGATCTGGTGACTGTGAACTCACTGTCATGTTGAAGAAACCAATTTGAGATGATTTGAGTTTTGTGACATGGAGCGTTGTCCTGTTGGAAGCAGCCATCAGAGGATGGGTGCAGGAGGAGGTTGTGGTGGATGGAGACCTCTGTTCACTTCCTGTTTGACTGTTCCACAACCAGTTTCAACCCAAACCACCATCTTTACCTGAACCTGGAATGGTCTCACAAGCGACTGTTAATTATTGTTACCATCCTCCTATGGGTTGTGTCTGAAGGCAGGAACAAGCAGCTGATATTGTTCACATTGGACGACTTGTTGTTCCACCTCCATGCTGTGTACTAACGAACAACTGTTATCATCAAAACATCCCATTCTGTTGTAACGTACAAGGTGTGTGAAAAGTATTGATAAAAACAAGAAATCTGAATTTCTTCTACATCTCTGATCTCCAAATTTCTCTTGAGTTGATTGGTCATCTTTCAAACCTCTCCACGCTATGTCCTCTCCTAAATCCTAAATCATGTCTTTGGAAACACAGTTTTTAATGGTTTTCTTTAAGTCACGTGGTTGGACCCAGATCCTCCTTTTCATTCATCCTTGGAGCGGCAGTTTGGTCTGAACCAGAGTGTGAATGACAGTTTTAACACCGGCCCAAACACACCAGAGCAAACCAGCAAACCAATGAACCTGGACCGAACCCAACAGGTCGGTTGTGATCGCAGCCTTTTTAGTTCAGTTCAGTGTTTTAGCCCAGAAGCAGAAGCCTCCTCGACTGTGGAGAGGATCGTTGATTTCTGTTTTGGTCTCTGTCTGTGTGTCGTGTCTCATTAGCTCCAGGAGGCAGGTAGATGAAGCTCTAATAAATTACCATCAGCTCCGGGCTGCAGCTCGGCCGTCAGCAGCTCTTCAGTTTCATCTGAAAGTCTGCCCTCGAGCTGCTTCTCCTTCTTCCTCTATGGTATTTTATTCTCCTCTGTCACTGCTTTTTGAACTAAATCTCCATGTCTTTTGATTCCCCCTCCCTCCGTCCGTCCTTCTTTTGATTCCTGCTGTAAGTGATGGCAGGGTGTAATTGTGCCTTTTCTCTGTCAGTCTTTCATCTCTTTGTCAGATGATGAGTCCTGATTGTCTGTGTTTGTACTCAGCAGGTTGTTCAGTTTGTAATAAGACAGCTGTTAAACATGAGAGCTTTCTTCTTTTTGTTTTTTACTTTGATGGTGAAACTGTTGTGCACACAAGGACACAAACACAGGAAGACGAATGCTGAAATAAAAAGGTTAATATCTCTGGCTGATATCTTGGACTTTTTAGTTCAGCGGCTCCATGTTTTTGGCGTTAGTGTGAAGTTTGTAAATAGACAGAGATACAGCACCTCTGTGATGTAAGGTCTCTGTGATGGGCTGTCCATAACAGCTGTAGGAGAGAGGTCGACTTCATGCCCCAGAGAGCTTTGCTGTAAGAAACATCCAGTCAGAGTCAGATAAATTCAGAAATGTGAATCAGTTGAGTTCTGAATATGAAGCAGTGTTCACAGAGTCTCTAAATATCACAGGTTTTAGTGTTTGTTGTTGTTGTTGAGCAGCAGATTGTCAGATCATGCAGGGTCAGCCTCCACACCATTTCATTCCTGCACATGAAGAGTCATTTACTGTTTGTGTCTCTGTAAATGTGAAAAACAAACTTTACTAAACTGAGTGAATTCCAGGACATACATTCATTAGAGTTGTTTCATGATTTTCCATTTTCCTCTGACCAGAACTAATAAATGTTCAAATGTAATCTGTTAATAATTCAGTACAGTTTCCAGTTTCATTGTTTTGATATGAAGTTGTGGACATGTGTGTTGTGGTTTTGGCCTCGTTTCAGTCGTTTCCTCTCTTGCAGCCTTTCCTTTGTCTTTGTTTGAACACACTCGAAGGTTTGGAGGTTCCACTCCACGTTCTGTATCAGTGTGTTTTCTCTGCTGTTAATATGAAGTCCTTCACGTTTGTTTCAGTGTTTGGGTTTTTTGTGAGTTGGTGTGGATTCAGCCTCTGACATGTTGACATGTAGCACAGACTTTAAATAGCAGCTTCATATGAAGGCTGGTTGTCATAGAAATGCTCTGTGAGCCAGAATTAGAAAGGCTGCCAACAAAGAGCACATAATAGAAGTCAGAGTAACAAAGGCGCCGTGTTCTCTGATCTCTGATCTGTGATCTGTGCACTGGTTCATTTTAGTGCTTGCAGTCAAACTGTGGTTGTGTCAGTAAGTGTCTCTGTCCTCTCACAGGTCAGCCTAATTCACCAGCAGCTCCAATCAGTTTCACATCTGTTAAATCCTCTGTCTGTAAATAGTTGTGATTGTTGTGTTTTGTAGGAATTTCATTTCAGCAAAAATGCGTCTCAGATGTTGGAATCTCCCCAGGCTGTAGTCTGTAGTTTAGTTTTGGATCTCCAACAATTTTCTTTTTACATTTTTGGACACAGGATGTTTTTATTTCTGTTGCTGGCTCTTTGTGCTGTTTGGTAATCTGGTTTATGATCGTCTGTGTATAACTCTGCTGACTGAAACGTGTCACACTGTGAGTTTGATGAGCGGTGGACAGACTGCAACGTGTGTTATCTCACTACACTTAATTAGATTTGAGTGTAATTAACCAGAGACTTAATCAGGAACGCAAAGTAAGCATGCAGCAGTTGTTCTGTAATCACTGTTCACTGATGCTCCACAAACACATCAACTGATTCTGCCTAATACTTTTATCATCATCAGGTATCTGGAGACTAACTTGAGTCATTCAGCCTTTATTAACAAGCAGAGAGTTTCTGAACAAACATTTAAACATTAAAAAGACTTGAAGTAACAGCAGATACAGAGAGGATAGGAAGGCTGATGCACAGAACTGATGTTGCAGAACCTTCCTGTAATTCTTCTTCTTTAGACATATACTGATCAGCCCCATGGCAACAGCACTCCCCATGTCTGGGGCCTCCCCCAGCAGGACAGTGCTCCCACCACACCACAAAAACCGCTCAGAAATGCCTCGAGGAACACGACAAAGAGCCCACCAGTTAACAGAGTTGTTAGAGCTCTTTATTTAAGTAAAACTAAGGAATCAAAGCCTCACTTTAAAATTGAAAAGTTTTCTGTCTCTAAAAAACTGAAGCAAGAACAAAAAGTCCTGAAAACAAAGCAAAACAATAGAATGAAAATAATCAAATAACACGTCTGAACAACAAAAAGAAAAAGGAAAAATATTTCAATCAAAGAATCATCACTTCAAACTTTAATACAGACAAAGACAAATCGCTTCAAGCTTCAAAATCAAACAGGTTTGAAATGAATCAGTGTTTGTTCTAATTAGAATTAAACATTATAATTATTCATATTATTTATTATTAAAGTATAAACAGGACCTGATCTTCACCACCACTCTGAAACACTGATGCTTTAATGAGTAAACAGTAAAAACATGGAACTTAAAGTTTATCAGTCAAACAGAACTTCTGACATGTGCATGTTGGTTTGACCTCCATCAGCCTGATGATTAATTCATTTTTCTCGCTCTCAGTGTTGAGTTAATTAGGACTCAGTGATCAGCAGACCTCGTCAGTGACGACTGCAGAATGACTAAACGTGTCTGGATGTCAGAGCCTCAGCGATCTGCACACAGATCCACACGGCCAGGAAGAAAAAAAACCCGTCAACTCATCCATGAACAAATATCAATCTCTCAGTAATTAGTGCAGCTGGGTGTCAGGCCTGACAGGAAGTGGTGACATGAGATGACGGAAACAATATTTTCATTAAATAACTGTTTCAAAAAATGTCCAGTGGTGAAAGTGTCATCCATCATCCTCAGGTGCTAAGCTACTGAGATTCAGTCCCAGAATCCTTCTGTATTTCCTAAGCAAATCTTATTCTGATTTCTTGGTTCCCAGATGATAAATCCTAATGACTTCCTCTGGCTTTTCCTCTAGCACCACTATGAGGCTGACACTTGTAGTTTGGAGTTAAATATCTTGCACTCTATTGGATGGACTGCCACCAGTGTGGTTCAGACATTCATGTTCCCCTCAGGATGAACCATAATAACCTTGGTGGTCTGAGATTCAGTCGATAGTCGGACCAGAGACATCGTGTTTCAGCTTGTCCTTCTGTCTCATTCTCATGAACACGATATCTCAGGAACACCTTGAGAGAATTTCTTCAAATTTGGTTCAAACGTTTAGTTGGACTCAAGGATGAACAGTGACCTCATAAAACATGTTTTTGGCCATAACTGAAGAATTGTTGTCCTTGGGCAAGATACTGAACCCCAAATGGATGACTGTGACCTGCAGTGTAAAGCTCTGAGTGGGTGAAATTACTAGAAAAGCTGTATATGTGGTACATGCAGTCCATTTACAACTCCATTTGCTGTGAAGTACGGCCTCACAGATCTGCTGCTGTGGCTGTAGACTCCATGTTTTTAATTAGGCTGCAGTGATCTGATCTGTTGTCTCATTTCACTTTTTTGGAAAATTCTTAAAACAAGGGAAATCTAAAGTGGCGTTCTTTGTCTGTTTGTTCCAGAAACAAGTTGTGAAGGCTGAACTTGAAACAACAAAGACGTACAGGGTGGATATTTTCTCCTTTCTTGCTTCGTAAAACACAACTTCAAAAAATCCAAAGAATCGCAGCAGCAACAACAAAGACTACAAACAGAAACACAAAGGAGGCTGCAGTCGATAAATGTCAGTATGAGTCAGTTAAGGACCAGACAAGGTCAACTTCTCCTTCAGCAGTTCATCCAGCCGACGGTGTGGTGGTAGGAAAGAGCTGCAGGCTAAAAGGTTTCAGAGCGATTTGATCACAGGTCAGATCAGTCCAGGACTAGTATCTGTAGACTGAAGAGGCTTTCAAGGATGGTCCATAGATGAATCTGCAGAACAGTCTGTCTTGGAGCAGTTAAAGAGTGTTTGAGCTGTTTGTTGTAGAAATATGTTTTTAAATTGATCTATATCACTGATTCAGCTTTAATGTCAGAAAAGACCTGGTCCTGTCAGAGGTCTGCCACCAACAAACTCTTCATTAAGGCTTCATGTACTGAGTCATCCTTATTTAAAGTTAGACAGTTAACAGTGTGAAATCCTCCAGTAAACAAAAAGCTACTTCTCATCAGTATTTAATGAAGGTCGACAAATTGACAGAACTATGGAAGAAATAAAGGTCACTAACAGGTTACAGCTATCATAGCTATCATTGAAGTCACTTTAGACCTAATTTGCAGCAGAACAAATGTACAGCACATATATTATGCATGTGGCATCGAAATATTAGTAAAACAAAATACTCAGAGATAAGTAGTGTCCAAGGCAACAACACTGAAGATAAACTGCAGCAGGAGATACGGTCACATCATTAACTCTGAGAGAAGCTCGCTGCTCTGCAAATACCACTGCAGTACACACAAATCCACTCAGCTGTGATGCATGCACTCAAACAGAGGGCAGGCAGTTTTTAGATGTCATCATTATCATTCCACCTTAAAATACCACCGGAATTTCAAACTTTAAACACCTTTTTTTGGTACAGACTGGTACTCTGAAAGCTGAAATCACATTCTTGTCGACTTATCCTGTGGTCAGATAGTCTCTGATTTAAATCAGAAATTTACCGGTTATAGATTTTAATCCATCAAAGGTTTTCGTCTGTATTTGCTTAGACAAGATTTAAAATGTAAGAACTTTGGCTTCTTCTGTTTGTTTGAGACTCTGGTGTCATCTCTGAGAAAAGACAAAAACATTTACATTGATGTGTTTACAGGTGGAGTAGGTGTATGTTCATGTTCATGTGTAGTTGTTGCTCAGAGTGTTTCTCTGCTCAGATACAGGACTGGGTTAACCCCTCAGTGTGGCTAAAGGAAGTTTGGATCGGTGTAAATGAGACACTGACGGATGATTTTTAACTGATTCTCTGGGATCCATTTTGAAACAGGCTCAAATTAAACAGCTTATCTTTCCTCTCTCTTATCAACTCTGAATTTTCCACTTGTCTCTTTGACTTCAGGCCAGTTTCCATCAGAGCCGTGTAATCTCTGATTGTCATTTTAGACGCCTCTGCTCATCACAGATTTGTGAAATGAGGCACCGTTTTCTGCCCACTAAGCAAACCTTCAATTTTCACCCCACTTTCATCTCCCCTTTGAGTCTCGCTGACATCAAGTTTTAACGGACGACTTATTGGATGATCTCCTGCTCAGTGTGAAGCTTTCAAACAGCACGGCCTCGGCTCTCCTCAGTGAAGCGAGGACAGTCAACATGACTTTAATAATAAGACTCTGGGCCCCTTCACTTCCCACCAGCTCCCTTGTTTTTAATAATGATCATCGACTGAGTCAGTTAAAAGCTTGGAAAAAACAAAAGTCAAGGACACGTCAGCCAAAACACATTTACTATTGTCTGTGTTTCAGAAGTCTGTGAGCACTGAACACTCAGCATTATGTTATTGTTTCTTCTTTTATATCGTCCTCTGATGCTCAAGTGACTAAAGTGGTGCAGTCCTGCTTTTCCCAGCTGAGACATCTAACCCACATCAGTTCATTTCTCTCCTCTGCAGACGTAGAGAAAGTCATCCCTGCTTTTATCTCTTCCAGACTGGATGACTGTGATGCACTCTATTCAGTTTCAGCAGGTGAAACAAACAAAAAAACTGCATCTGGTTCAAACACTGCTGCTGCCAGGCTTTTAATGTGAACCAAAGAAGTGACCACATTAGCCTGATCCTTGCTTCCTTGGAGCAGCATCTCGTGGACATTAGATGTACTGCAACTAAACACCCTGCAGTTTTCAGTACAACAAACATGATTGAACCAATTCTCTCTGCTGTGATTGGTCAAGAGGCTCTTCCCGTCCTCATCTGGATGAAGTGTTTGAACCTCTCACCTCAGAGGTCTAATTACTATCATCTGTTCCCACCTCAGTTGCTGATTGGTTAATCAATGCACAGTCCACTTCTTCAGAGTAGACCTCCCCTGCTGGGTTGCTCCTTCACCTTTTGATTGGTTTATTGATTCTGCAGATCTCTAATTGGCTGACTGATGAAACCCTCCTTCTTCCCTTTTTTAAAATTTTATTTTATTTTTTTCACCTCAGCTGGACAATGTGGATGAACAGGCAGCTCAGATCCGCAGAGAGCTGGACGGCAGGTTACAACTGGCTGAGAAGATTGCCAGGGTGAGAAACACACAAAAACGCACAATTTTTATTCCTAATAATATTACTTTTATATTTATTTTGCTTTTTTGTTTTTTTTATTTACTCCTGATAGAGATTTACTTTGTGTTGTCACATCCCCGAAGACATGAGTGTCAAACCTGCCAACTCTTTGTTAACTTTCTGATCACTCATTGTTTTCTTTATTGCTTAATCTTGGTCTTTTGTTTATCAGTTATTTAGGCTATAAAAACACTGATAGGCAGCTTACAAAACTGAAACCAATCGTGTCAGAATTATTATCTTATACCTCTTAGTTTTGATTTTACAGCACATTTACTGTCAGGTTCAGTCTCTGCTTTTATCAAACAGCAGTCAGACACAATTAGAGACGAGCTGGTGAAGAAAGTGGAAACACTGACCAGCTAAAGAGACTTTTTCTCGTGAGTTGGTGGAGACCAAACCAGAGCTACTAGAAAGAGTGAAAATCAGACTCTTATGGTATTATCATGTTGCTCTGTGTCTGCTGGATGTTAGGTTGACGCTAGCATTAGCCACATCTACTTTACAAGATGATGATAAACAGTCTGTGAACCTGTGTCCTGCAGGAGAGGAGATACCCAAAGTTCATCTCCGCTGACATGGAGGCTCTGTATGTCGAGGAGCTGCGTTCGTCCGTCAACCTACTGATGGCAAACCTGGAGAGTCTACCTGTATCCAAAGGAGGTCCAGACTTCAAACAGAAGCTCAAACGCTCCTCTATGAACAATTCCTTCCTGGACATGGGAGACGAGGGTGACATCCTGTCCAAGTCTGACGTCGTGCTGTCCTTCACTCTGGAGGTCTGTATGAGTTTGCATGAACTTGTTTGGCTATCTTTGTGAGGACCAGTGTGACTGTATGTGTGTTGGTGTGTTTTTAGAGGCACCTCTTGGAGAGCATCCAAAGTTTTGTTGTTTTATACAATGACAATAAAGAGTCTATCTATCTTAGATGTTTGAAGAAGTCTGTGAACACTCTCAGTCATCCAGGTCTTGGTATTTCTTCGTACTAAGCAAAGGCAGTTGGACTTTCTTGGGATTCTTGAAGATGTTTCACCTCTCATCTGAAAGGCGTCTTCAGTTCTGACTGACTAGTGGGGAGACCAGGCATTTAACCTCTTGTGGGGTCATTAGCACCTTGAAATTATACTGCAGTCTTCCGAACACCCATTCACACCATGACTCGTTTGACCCTAATGACTGACATGATGGCTGGGTGGGTCAACAACTCTCAAGGTGTTAATGACCCCAGGAGAGGTGAAGTCTTGGAACTCCCCACCATTTGAAGCAACAAATGAGAGGAGAAACTTTCAGAAACAAAATGCGCTCGTGAACTCTTAGAAATTAGACCTTGGAAGGAGGATTATTCATGGTATCTGTTTGAAGGTTTAGACTCTGGTTTTAGGGTTCAGGTTAAGGTTGGGTTTAGTTGGTGATGGTTGAGATCAGGGCAGAGGGCTTGGCACGCATGATGAGTGTCCTCACAAAGATAAAATAGCGAGCAACAATTTATCAGTACCATAAACAGCCGATCGATCCTGGTGGAAGCTGGAGATTTTACTTGTTAAACTCAGAAGCTAAACCCAACACGTGATGAGTTTGACGAAGTTTAAGTTCCTGCTCTGTCCACAAACAGGTTTAATCAGCATATGTAACTCATCCTTGTTGTGTCTTTTATATAACTGGACCATTTACAATGCCACAGAGAAACAGAGTTTGTTCTGTGTAGTTCGATTTGGACTAAAGTGCCCTGAGACAGACGTGACAGCACCATCACCTCCTCTGGTGTTTTCAGACAGACTGTGGATGTCCAGGTCTGAAGTCTGTCGCCCAAACCGATTGTTTACTGCACCATGGAGGTGGAGGAGGAGAGAAGGCAGACGCACCCGCCAGTCATATCACAGGAGTTCCTCTCCCAGTGTTCCTACTAGTTCTTAAAGAGATTTCAGACTTGTCATCACAGCAGACTGTTGTAAGTTGTACATCATTTGCCTCCTAACTGGTTGTGGTTTCACAGTCATCTAACAAGGCATGAACACGTCTGGATGAGATTTAAGCAGCATAGAGACACCCTTCAGCAGATGAATGAAAAACAGCTCACTGTCAGACTTCTGCACACAACATCACTCTGCAGTGAAGGTCAAAACATCCAGGTGATGTAACAAAACAAAGCAAAACACATGTTTGAGTGCTGTGGTTTTAAAGGAAGAGGCATTTAACCGCCCTGTGTGAGAGTTAGAAGTTAGAAAGTTAGAACATGTCCTGATTCAGATCATTCAAATTATGGATTCACCCCAGCCAGTGTTCAGGGTCTCCAGAGGATGGATCCTCAACTTAGATCCTGACTTTTTCCTCTAGTGATAATGAGATCCATATTTAAAGAAATGTCTCAGAAACTGTTGTAACCAGAACAACTCAATGATTCAACTTATCTTGCAGCATCATCAGTCAAAATTTTGTATGTCCATGCTTCACTTGGTTTTATGTTTAGTCTTCAGGCCTGTGATGCCAGGCTGCCAGTGCACCCAAGTCCCTGACCAGCTCAAGCCACCTGGCCTGCAAGGGCACCCGGACTCCCACGTCCATCCCTGTGGGTGCTGGGCCCAGGCAGGTTCATGTTGTTTTTTTCAGGTTGAGCCTGACTGGGCTCACAGAGCCCAGCTACCAGACACCCCTGTCAGCCAGGTCTGGCTTCCAGAGGGCCCTGGTTTCACCCCCTGGGTGAGGTGTCTGTTCTGTCGCTGCGACTCTTGAGTGTGTGTGATTCGCCTAGTCTGGCCCCTCCTCCAGGACTGCTTGCTCTTGGGAGACCCTTACCAGGGGCCATTTCCCCACAACACAGTTCCTGCAGGTCACAAACCCCTCCGCCATTTTAAGGTGGTTCAGGCATCTGATGAGGATGTCTCCTAGGTTCACTTCTTTCAACCCAACCCGGTCGAGTATGCCTCACCCCGAGTTCGGCTTGCTCGAGGTTTTCGCTCTTAAAGAAAAGTTTTTCCCTCCACCGTCGCCTAGTGCAGCTCATGGTGGGAACTGTTGGGTCTCTCTGCAGTAACATAATAATATGATAAGTACGGTCAAGCAACTCGCTCTATAGTGTGCCTTGAGACAATCCTTGGTTGTGATTTGGCTTACATAAATAAAACCGAATTCGAATTGAATTATATCCCATTCGCCTGGGGATCGCCTCGATCCCCCAGATCAGAAGGAAAAATGTTGCTGTGGAGAGGACGCCTGAATACCAGCTGAGTTTGCTTCCTCCATGACCCAACTTCAGATAACTGAAGAAAATGGATGGATGTATAAAAGGCTGCAGATGCTATTCGATCCTCGTAGTGCCGAACACCGTGTTGTTGTTTTTCCTTGTTACCAAAATATATTCAAGCACGGTGAATTGTCATTTTTTTCTTGGCTTGACAGTTGCTGCTGCACAGTGCCCAAGTGAGGTGCCTGCTGAGGCTGCACCTGTGTTGGGTGCTCAGGAGACATGTTCAGCTACTCGCTTACAGGAAGTCATGTTCTCAGTCTGTCAGCCCTTCTCATTCTTCTCTGCCACTGGATTTATCCTCTGGAGCTTTTGAAGATGAAATGAACACAGAGAACTCAGTGAAACGCCTCCCAACACAGTTGGCCTGGACACC
>BRZM01000657.1:0-20810 GCA_033238685.1 Lates japonicus | reverse complement strand
TCTTGAAGATGCTTCACCTCTCATCTGAAAGGCGCCTTCAGTTCTGACTGACTAGTGGGGAGACCTGTGTTATTTAACCTCTTGTGGGGTCATTAGCACCTTGAAATATACTGTAGTCTTCCTAACACCCATTCACACCATGACCTGCTTGACCCTAATGACTGACACATGATGGCTAGTGGGTCAACAACCTCAAGGTGTTAATGACCCCAGAGGTGAAGTCTTTGAACTCCCCACCATTGAAGCACCAAATGAGAGGAGAACGCCTTCAGAAATGCGTTTTAGAACTCTTAGAAATTAGACCTTGGAAGTGAGGACGAATCACAGGACTGTTTGAAGGTTTAGACTTGGTTTTAGGGTTCAGGTTAAGGTTGGGTTTAGTTGTGATGGTTGAGATCAGGGTGAGGGGCTGGGCAATGCATGATGAGTGTCCTCACAAAGATAAAGAAGCAGCAACTAATTTATCAGTACTCATAAACAGCTGATCGGGATCCTGGTGGGGTTGGAGATTTTACTTGTTAAACCTTGTAGCTTAAATCCATCAACACGTGATGAGATTGACGAGTTTGGTTCCTGCTCTATCCACAGCTAAACAGGTTTAATCAGCATATGTAACTCATCCTTTGTTGTGTCTTTATATAACTGACCATTTCATAATGCTACAGAGAAACAGAGTTTGTTCTGTGTAGTCTGATGTGACTAAAGGCTCTGAGACAGACGTACAGCACCATCACCTCCTCTGGTGTTTTCAGATTGTGATCGTGGAGGTCCAGGGTCTGAAGTCTATCGCTCCAAACCGGATTGTTTACTGCACCATGGAGGTGGAGGGAGGAGAGAAGCTGCAGACGGACCAAGCTGAAGCCGCCAGACCACAGTGAGTTCCTCTCCCAGTGTCTCTACTAGTTCTTAAAGAGATTTCAGACACCTGTCATCACAGCAGACTGCTGTAAGTTGTACATCATTTGCCTCCTAACTGGCTGTGGTTTCACAGTCATCTAATACAGTATGAACACGTCTTGGATGAGATTTAAAGTGAGCACAGAGACATTTTCACCTTCAGCAGATGAATGTGAAAACAGCCTTCACTGTCAGACTCTGCACATACATCACTCTGCAGTGAAGGTCAAACATCCAGGTGATGTAACAAACAGCAAAACACATGTTTGAGTGCTGTGGCTTCTTAAAGGAAGAGGCATTTTAACGCCTCTGTGTGAGAGTTAGAAGTTAGAAAGTTAGAAACATGTCCTGATTCAGATCATTCAAATCATGGATTCAATTCTGTGCCAGTGTTCAGGGTCTCCAGAGGATGGATCCCTCTAACTTAGATCCCCTGACTTTTCCTCTAGTGATAATGAGATCCATATTTGTGCTAAATGTCTCAGAAACTGTTGTAACCAGAATAACTCCAATGATTCAACTTCTTATCTTGCAGCATCATCAGGTCAAAATTTTGTATGTCCATGCTCTAATTTTGGTTTTATGCTTTAGTCTCAGTCTGTGATGCCAGGCGTCAGTGCACCTGGGTCCCTGACTCAGCCTGCCACCTGGCCTGCAAGGCACCTGACTCTAATGTCCATCCCTGTGGGTGCTGGGCCCACAGGGCAGTGGCTCCATGTTGTTTTTTCAGGCTGAGCCTGACTGGGCTCCAAGGCTCAGAGCCCAGCTACCAGACACTCGTCAGCCAGGTCTGGCTCTAGGAGGGGGCCCTGGTTTCACCTCTCTGGGTGAGGTGCTCCAGTTCTGTTGTCGTCGTACCTTTGAGGTGTGTGATTCGCTCTTAGTCTGGCCCCTCCTCCAGGATCAGTTTGCCTTGGGAGACCCTACCAGGGGCCATTTCCCTCGACAACACAGCTCCCAGGATCAGCAGGACACACAAACCCCCTCCGCCATTTTAAGGTGGTTCAGGCATCTGATGAGGATGTCTCCTAGGTCCAATTTTCTCAACCTAACCGGTCGAGGCAGATGGCCGCCCACCCTGAGTCTGGTTCTGCTCGAGGTTTCTGCCTCTTAAAGAAAGTTTTTCCTCTCCACTGTCGCCTAGTGCAGCTCATGGTGGGAACTGTTGGGTCTCTCTGTAAATATAATAATATGATGGGTACGGTCAAGACCTGCTCTATATGAAAAGTGCCTTGAGATAACTTTGGTTGTGATTTGGCGCTATATAAATAAAACTGAATTGAATTGAATTATATCCCATCTGGCCTGGGGACGTCTCGGGATCCCCCAGGATCAGGCTGAAAAATGTTGCTGTGGAGAGGGACGTCTGGAATACTCAGCTGAGTTTGCTTCCTCCATGACCCAACTTCAGATAACTGGAAGAAAATGGATGGATGTATAAAAAGGCTGTAGATAGTGATCTGATCCTGCTGCAGCTGAACACGGTGTTGTTGTTTTCCAGCACAAATATATCTAAGGACAGAATTGTCATTTTTCTTATTTGATAGTTAAAGGTTGCTGTGACCCTGAGGCTCAAGAGGCTCTGAGGCTGTAATCTGTGTTGGTGCTCAGGAGACATGTTCAGAGCTAATACTCAGTTTACAGGAAGCTTCATGTTCTCAGTCTGTCAGCCCTTCATTCTTCTCTGCTAATTGGATTTATCCTCTGAGCTTTTGAAGATGAAATGAACACAGAGAACTCAGTGAAACGCCTCCTTAACACAGTTACCTGACACTGAACCACAGCAGACCCACGTCTCTGAGAAGCAAACACAGCCCTGTGGAGTGTAAACAGAGGACGACTGAAGTCAGGATTTTACATAACAGAGGAAGAGTCTGACCCTCAGCCTCCACCGACGCCATGATCAGCCGCCCTGAGCCGTGTTTCTCATCCTCCAGTCAAGGCTGATAGAGCCGGGAGACGAGGCTGTTATGTAACAGTGATGAGACTCTCCTCAACACATACACAACATAACCACATAGTAAACACATCACCCAGGTCTCCTCAGGTTTTCTTACAGTGCACAGGTTTTCTGACAGGACTGGACAGTATACCCTGACACCATATGTACCAGTATTTATTTGCAAACACTGTGCAGCCACCAGGTTACACAAAGGTGATACAAATGGATTTGTGATCGCAACCTAATGGGAATGAGAGCCTGAAATAAGAGTTGCATTGGGTGATGAAAGACAAGCAATGCTTCATGGGTGTAGTTTTGTGATCTGTAAAAATCAGTTTCAGATGCTGTCACACCTTGGAAATAAACAAAATATTGCAATATATTTTGCCTGGAATCATCTCTGACTGCTGAAAAATGACTCCACTAATTCTGATGATTGGTCATCACACGTTCCTCTATATTCCACGGTGTCTCAGTCTTGTCGCTCTGGGTTCAGAGTTGCTGGTGAAGGTTGTTGGTGGTTGGATGCCTGGCTGACAGTGGGGGTCCGTGCAGTAATGAGGCTGCCCTTTTAAAAGCTCTGGCTGCTGCTGGAGGTGTTTCTTCTTTTTCTTCTTCTTCTTTTTCTGAAGGCCGTCTGTTTGTCAGAATCACCAAACAGAGCTAATTAGAGGTCGCTCAGCGTCACCTGACGACCTCGCTGGTCAACAGGGATCCTGAGCTGCTGTGACCCGGCTTTACTGCAGCTCCTCTAACCTTCACTGTAATTAGCCCGTGCAACACTTTCACATCCCTCATCTTCCATAACACACACATACACTTAATGACAACGTAGTTAACCATAATTACACGGACAACTCGATTAGCGGTGATTACACCGTTGTCAGATTGCTCTGATGACTCCTGCAGTTGTAGCGCTGCAGCTCTGTAATCACTGAGGACCTTTTCATTAGCAATACCTTTAATTATTGTAATTATTTTAGAATGTCAAGCATTTTCGATTCACTCTAAGGACCAAACCGCTGTCTCTGCACGTTTATCACAAATCAGCTCATCATTATTGTCCAATCGGTTTATTCCAGGCTGGAGTTTGTTGTTTCTGCAGAGGATGAAACCTGCAGAGAGGCAGAGCTTTATAAATTAAATCTGTCACCACCCACCTAAACATTGTTGCAGACGAAGCACACCCACCCATGGCAGGGGCCCAAGGCGTTGACCTGGCCTCCGAACTCCCCAGGTCCCAATCTGACCAAGCAGATTTTGAAACAAACACTGCTGTCTGCAGGTCTGGTGTGTGGGGTGAAACATCGACTAGACTCTGACAGTGAATCATTTTCTGTTCCGATTCAGTCCAATCGACACAAACAAACAGCAGCAGAGATTTCAGTCTTTAAATTGGTCGAACAGTCTGATTTCACCCGTCGCCTGGTTTTAATGCTTTTAATGCTCAAGATCAAGTCACCAGAGCAGGTGTGAGATGAAACGAAGCCGTAACAACAGCCATCATCGTGTTATCACTCGCCTTAAAACACTTACCTCAGGTCAGCTAAAACATAAGGTCAAAGCTGTTTGTATCACGACTTCCACATCTGATGTCTGTGATTACTTAAAAAATGCTGTGTGTGTTTATATGTGTGTGTGTGTGAGTGTGGCGAACACACCTTTCTGCACAACGTTGCCTTGGAAACTGAATATGAAGCCTGACTTTGCTTCTCGCCCTCAACAAGTGAAGGGGTCACCTGTCATCTGTGCACCCCCACACACACACAGATACACACTTACAAACGCACACTTCAAATGACAGTTTTGACACAAAGGCCTGTAATGACAGGAGCGTGGCTCTCGGTGTGTATAATGGTGTCCCCATCATCCTGAGCAGAGGGCGTGACTCGGCTCCATTAGCGTTTCTGCGACATGAACAATAAGTGATTCTTGATAACAGCTGACACTGATGGGACTGTTCACTGCCTCTGGATCTGTGACTAAGACCTGATGTGATGTTGTTACAGGAAACAGAGTAAAAATTCGCAGGGTGACCTGTTGTCACAGTTAACTTTGTTGTCCATGACGTATGAGTAAGTGCGATTAAGAATGAAGACTCCTCTCGTCCTGTGGGTTTTGGAGACCTGTTCTTTTGCAGTAGTTCCACTTGGGGCTTTGTTCGTGCTTTTGAAAACAAAAACATCCTCACATATTCATATGTGAAGGCTTTCTGTTGGTTTCTGTTGCGCTCATGAGAATAAAAATTCTCGCCTCACAAAGCTTGACTGAATCTCATGAGCTCATCTCTCCTGTGAGGGATGTTAAATTTTTCCACAACACACAACATGTTTATCCAGTTCAGATCAGAATCAGATGCCAGTTACAGGAGTGTTGGACCTCAGTCAGAGTCTGTCGCCTGCAGCTGTTCCTTCCTGAAATATCAAAAACTGACCTGGTGACAGAATGGTGCCAAATATTTTCATATCTTCTTGTGTTTGTGTTGAGTGTTTGGACCACTAAAGAATCTCTGCTAACCTCCGACTTTGAACACAAGCTGCTTCACAATAAAAGTCTCCCACTGGCTTTAATGTGAAGGAACAGCAGCAGGAAACGTTGGGTTGGACTATTGGAAAGAAAATGTCCAAAATACACATTTAGGTGTTTATTTTATTAAACCTTTGTCTGTTTGCATCTGTAGATTTCAATTACAGTTCATATCTGTCTGATTTATAAAAACATGATGAAAATAGATTATTTATGGCTGTTGACAGTATTTCTATGGAGGAATAAAAAGAGATGATCCAAAATCTCTTCTTTAAAAACCATTGACTCTAATATGTCAATAGTTCAGATGAAGTTCAGATTTCTGTTCTAGAAACACATATTTAAATAGTTAATCTGTCATTTGCATATTCAAACAACATTTCAGATCAGCTGAGGTGATGGTGACATCTGTTTCTTAAACATTTTTACCCTAGTCACCAAGCTGTTGTCTTTCAGGTGGGGGACTCAGGGCGACTTCACCACGACTCACCCTCTGCCCTCAGTCAAAGTGAAGCTGTTCACAGAGAGCACCGGGGTCCTGGCTCTGGAGGACAAGGAGCTGGGTCGGGTGAGTCCACCTATACTGAGCCACACACGACACAGACTACAATACAAGAAGTGTTTGACCTGAATCAGATCAGCTGTCAGGCTTTAATCACATGATGTTAGGCTCGACATTAATCAGTGTGTTTACTCTGCTCTTAATTAAACATCAAATAAGCTTTTAATAACTTTTCAAATTAAAAAGACATCGACACATTTCTGTTTTTTCAGTAGAAATAAAAATAACGATGATAATAATAACCTGGTATTTGATCACCTCACTTCAGCTCAGCTACAGAGAAAATGAGCTCAGAATCACGTGAACTGTCTTTCTGAATAATGAACTGATTAACTACTGAACCACTGAAGTGACAGGAACATATTTTTAAATCAAGACAAAAATGATTATCGACCTCTGACTGAAAACTACACTTTTACATCCTGTTACATCCTGACATCAGGATCAGTCAGCATCAGCATCAACACCACAGCAGCCGAGGGGGTGGGTGGGTGGGGGGTGAATATAAACACAGCTAATTTTAAAAGCACATGTTGTTTTGGAGACGTGTGTAAAAGACATTTTTACACATGAAATCTGCCTTTTCATGTCCTCAGATGAGTCTTGTCATATGCAGTGATGGTTCAGAGTTTTAACTGGAGCTGACGTGTTGGTGACCGAATTTTGTGACTCTCCTCCAGTCACTTTGAATCACTATAATGTGACCACAGAGCCCTAACAGGGATTTTAGAAACAGTCATCTGTCTGTGGTGAAACTTTTTACCTTGTCTGACCCAGACTGAGTGCATGCTGTGCTAATTGCAACATGAAATAGGTCACCCTTTAGATGTGGATTTATTTCAAAGGCTGTTCACAGATCAGACCAGGACAGGACCTGCTCTAGATTCTTGAGGACGTTTCACTCCTCATCCAGAAGGTTTCTTCAGTTCTTACTGCCTGGTGGAAAGTCCCAAAACCAACAATGTGCTGACTTCTTTACCTTCGCTGTGGCTCTCAAAGTTTAAGATAAGAGGTTGTAGTGGTTAATGAAGAGAATCCAGAGGTCCTCTAAGAGTTTCTAGGGGTCTTTTGGAGGTTCTAATGAGAGATTCTCAATGAGTAGGTTGCAGAGATCCTTAAGAAGGTTCAAGGAGTCCTGGAGGTTGTAGTGGTCCTTGAGGAGGTCCCAGAAATCCTTCAGAAGGTTTCTAGTGGGTCTTTAATGAGGTTCTGGGGGTCATTAAGGATGTTGTAGGTGTCTTTTGGAAGTTGCAGTCGTCCTTTATGAGGCCCTTCAGGGGGTTTTGTGGGACTTCAGGGCTTTTTGTGGTGATGTGTTAGACAGTGTTCTCTACCACCATCAGCAAGAAGGAAGAACGGTATTCATCTGTCCAGTAGAGTTCAGTATACCTGAAGAATTTGTATTTGTAATTTATGTTATAATTTCTTCACAATAAAAGCCTCCTTTTGGTTTGACAATTGAGAACTGTTTATTTGAAACAGCAGGAAATGTTGGGTTTCCATTAGGGCTCAGTGATTGGACAAACATATAGGCTATCCACAATTGACTGAGTCCATTACTGGTTGATTTTTTGGGGGGCAGTTTTTGTCATTTTATTTAGTTAATTTAATGGTCTGTCTCCAAGAGAATTCAACTCTGGGAATAACTAACCTGTAAGCACGTTCTTGTTGCACTGATTTCTGTCTTTAACAAAACAGGGCAGTGAAGAAATGACCGTCAAACTGTCTTTAGTGGTTGTTGTCCGATCGATTGCTTAAAACCAACGTCAACTCGTAAAACATATTATATAATTTACAAGCACATGTTATCTCCAGCTGTTTACTCATATTATTTTTGGGGGCTTTTTGCCTTTATTGGATAGGACAGTGGAGAGAGACAGGAAATAGGGAGAGAGAGCAGGGGAATGACATGCAGCAAGTTTCGGGTTATATTTTCACATTAAAGACCGTGGATGACAGAGGGACAGCAGTGCTCACCTGCACGAATATATCCACAACCGGTGGTTGTTGGACTGACATATAACCCAACCCTAGAACTCTGCCTGGGAGCTGGCGGTTCAGAAGTTTCAGGTGTCATTCATGATGTTGGAGATTTTAACAGGAGTTGCAGATACACAGTTTACACCAGTGTGTGTGAGCAGAGTCCTGATGGAGCTGTAGACGCTCTGTTAGTGTGCTGTAATGGAAGCAGACAGATGAAGGACACTGAGGACAAAGCACAGTAAACAAAATGAGCCATGGTTGCTAGTTAACAGACTCTTGCAGGGCTCAAAGCTGCTGCTTGACTTTTGTTTTTGATTATATGAACAAAATCCATGATGTGAAAATACACAAGAGCCAACTGAGGAGTGATTTGAGCGAAGATTTCCACTTCCTCCAGTAGACTCTGTCCTTTCCCAACATGTGACCAGAGGGAGAACCTGACTCACAGATCTTAAACTCAGCCTCTTACCCTCAATATAACAACCTCGGTCAGTTTTCCTCTTGAATGCTTCAGCTGCAGAATCCTGACATTTATGTTACAAGTCACAAACTACAAAAGAGGGATTTACCAGTCCAAGTTTTTCTCTCCTGATATCAATTCCAATGCCTAAACTCAGGTCATCTGCCAACACCAGTGTTCTCTTTTTCCCAAATATAAAATCTGTATACTTCATTGTGTGGAGCTTAGTAGGATCTGCAAAGCCAGGCAGTGCTGTGGCGCTAAAAACTGAGTCAGTGACTGGCTATTCGGTCGTTCGGTATCAAATCAGACAGAATGGCCTGTGTGGCAGCTGTAGGAACATGAAAATGTCTGTGGAAGTAGTTTAATGTGGTCATTTAGTGAACAAAGAACCAATGTCCTTCATAGATAGATACACAGAGTATGGAAGAACATTTCTGCCACTGTGATGAAAATAAAAAGTCAGCATAAAATATGACTGTGGTCACAAATGTGATGTTTTTATCCCATCTGTAACAGTGTGCAGTGTAACACCAAACACCAATGGATGGATAAAAGGTGTAGATGTCCCTGCACTGTTACATCAACGTGACAATGAATCTGTGGTCACATTTCAACTCTAATGGAAAACAACACCAGCATTTCCATGGTTACTACAGCGTGCTGTCACTACCTGATGAACACCTGTCAGCTATAAATCATACTGTTATTCCATCATCAATCATCAAGACAGAAGGCTGATGATGATTAGTTGGTTTTATTTATCTCCCCCCTCCCACTCCTCAGGTGGTCCTGAACCCGACCACCAATGGACCGAAGCAGGCTGAGTTCCACCGCATGGTCGTCCCCAAGAACAGTCAGGACACTGAGCTGAAGATCAAGCTGGCCGTCCGCATGGACAAACCCCCCAACATGAAGCACAGCGGGTGAGTCTGCAGCTTCTTCTCAGTCAAAAACAAACACACACAATCCAACTGTCAAAAAAGCAAAAACCAGTCAGTGTGCAGGGCGAGGCCGAGGTTTCAGGAACAAGGTACAAAAAAGCAGCAGAGCTCGTGTCAAAAACAGCTTCCATATCTCAGATGTCTGATACAACACAGTCTCTGTCCAGTCTGACAGTTTACAGTGTAGATATAGACAGGAAACATGGAGGAGAGGAGGGGGGTGACATGTAACAGGTGAGACTTTGCAGTGACATTAATCACTGACCCAGCTTCCACATTCAATATCAATCCATGTGATGTGTGTGAATTAGTGAAGTAAAACTGTCCCAGAATTATTCTGACAGAGATGATGATATAATAAGTGTGTGTTGATAAAGTGTGAGTTTGTATCTTGGACTTGTTTAAAGCATGAGCAGGACGACAGCTCCACCTACTGGTTAAATACAGGAAGTAGAAACAGTCTGTGTTGAATCTGAGGATGTGATCATTGGTTGAATCTGTTTTTTTGTCATGTCAGACTCATTCTGACACAAGGACATGATGGTGGATATTTACACAATATAATCCCTGAAATCACACTTATGATTAACTACATCATGGTTATTTAAGATGGAAAATATGTTCTTTATACATTCATTTGTGAAAGTTCGACTGTCCATTTTAAATTAACATTATTAAAAGTCAACACTGAAAAGTTTATTTATTAAAGATTCATAGTTTTCATTTTTCATCAGTCACAAAAAATGTGAAGTTATCTCACAGAGTTCTATCCATCTTCCATCAGAGGTTTTTCCTTTAATGTTTCAGCCTCAAACCTCAAAAATACATTGAGTCTTAGTAACAACAGCCTCCTGATGACTGCTGACCAGAGTTTACGCTAGACGGCCAGTATGTCTGTTAATATTCAAGAATCCCGACCATATAGAACAACTACCACACATATATTTTAAACATCCATATAATAGCCTACATTTAAACAACAATAACTAACTGATGACTAACTCTAGAGAGATAGAGCTTTTTATTAACCAGAAACATCGCTTTTTATCTCAACCACACTCCACTGACAAAACTGTCATTCAGTAAATAATGTGATTACTTCTTCCAACACTGAAAGTCACACAACAACACAAACACACTAACAGATGGAGGCAGTGGTATTCTAGCAGCTCCTGTGTTCTGCTTGAACAAATTCCTGTTTTTGTCAATGGAGTCTGGTTGTGATTGCCGGGTACACTGTTCTTGATCAATAAGTAATCCACAGATTCCAAAGAGTTTTCAGTTGTGAACAATTTTTATTCGGCACACACCTGACTTTATTTGGCAGATTTTCCATTGGACATTTTGGCCATTGATAGGACTGACTCCTTTCACACCTGTTCATAGGTATGAAAGGAGTCAGAGAGGAGATGATGAGTAGATGTGTTTGTTATCCATTCTTGACATCATGAAGTGGTTAGAAAATTATTTTGGTGCATTTTAACCCAGTGTAGCTCCTTCTCTGTTTACTCTGGTTCACATAAATATGATCAACCACCACAGTGACTCCTCCTCATTATAGTCCACAGCATAATTTCATTTTTCTGTCCTCAGAGATATTCCTCAGGTTCCTCAGAGGACAGTATAACATCAGTGAGAGTTACCCTCACACATGGAAACAAACCAGGCGTGTGCAGATGAACATGTCAGAGCTGACAGCAATGTGCCCTGAATAAATACATACCATAACTATGTGTTGTGCAGTTCTCATTTTCTGCCAGTAGGTGGCAGCTAAATCTAATTTCTAAACCCACAGAGTTTATGTGAGTGTTTAAGCTGATTTAACACCACAGCTTAGTGTCAACACTTCAACCTTTTCTCTCACACTCTGAGGGTTTTTCACTGTTTAAGTCACAGAAACGTTTAGTGAGCAAATACCTAAACACATTCTGCTATCTAAGGAGAAAATACTGTAATTTAAAAAAACAACACCTCAGTGAAGACATCAAAAGGAAGAACAACAGTTTTCTCCCACCTGATGAGAAACAGAAACAGAAGATAAAGTGAAAATATTTCACGGTTTGTTTCTAGATTTTCTTTCCCATCAGCTGCTGGAAGTTTCTCCCTGAACAAACACCTTTAGATAAAATGTCTTTTGTGACAAACAGTGATGTCTGAGTGTGGCCTTGATATTGTTTTATGTGACTACACTGAAACTACAACAGCTCTCAGAACAGTGAATACCTCCACCAAGGTTAAATATGGAATGTCCAATTTCACAATGTAAAGGAAAGTGATGAAAAAATCCTGGATCTGCACCAAAGTCTAAAGGGTTTGTCCCTGACTCACGTCCCCTCCCTCCACCAAGTCTGGTGAAAATCATTTCTGGACAAACAAACAAACAACATATCCTCCTTGGTGGAGCTAATAATATGAGCTTGACTGAGGAGGAGAGACTGTTGATGTTGTGGAATGGGTTTGGAAACATTCCTGAAACTTTGCACGGCAGTCTGATGGAATCTGACATTGTCTAATACGATGCTGCAACACAGTTTCCTACTTCTTTTGTTGTTGTTGTTGTTGCTGTAAACAGCAGAGTCCTGTACTACAAAGGGAGTTTAACCTACTCTGGTTTAACGTGGGGTTATCAAGGGAAGTGTAAGGTTGACAAAGCCCAGTTTCCTGAACTGGTGCTGAACTGTATGACGGTGGTTCAGATGTCGGTCAGTTGAGTCGGTGTTAACTTAAGATGAATTCTGTCAGTTTATGAGAAATATAAAGAGACTCTAAAAGGGAAAATGAATAACCACGGCTGGCAACAAAGCCAGGGAGAGCTGTCATATAATTCTTAATTTGTAATGAGATGTAAGGACATGTAAAATATGTGATAATTATTAGGATACTTAGGTTAAGGTCAGCACATGGGTACATTTCTGAAAATGATCTGTTACTCACTGTTAATGATGTTCTGCCTAGAACACTCAGGCTGCATGTGTATATATATGTGTGTAATTATAACAGCCTGTCGCATTATTGTCTTTCAGGACAATGGCAGCAAACCACAGCTAAAATCTGTCCACCTTTTGTAGTATGGGTTAATTGGAAGCTTACACCCAGCGTCACCCTGTCCTCGCTTTGTAATACTTTGTGTCCCTTTACATGCGGCTTCAATAGATGATAGAGTCAAAAGCTTTGACTTATTATAAAGTCAAAGGCTCAGGAGGTGGAGCAGGTCGTCCAATAATCAGAGGGTTAGTGGTTCAGCTCCTCCAGTCCACATGTCAGGTGTCCTTGGGCAAGACCCTGAAGCCCCTGTGTGTGACAGAGAAGTGCTTTGTATGGACGTGCTGGATGAATATGTCTGTGAAGTGTAAAGTGTTTTGAGTGGTGGTTAAGATTAGAAAAGCGATACATGAATGCAGTCCATTTACCATCCACCTCTGTATATTCTCTCACAGTGAATCACAACTTGAACAGGTTTCTCTTCAATAGAATCAAGATTACAAATCAAGACACAAAAAAATTCCAAGTCACTATATATATATATATATATATAGATATAGATATAGATATATAGATAGATAGATAGATAGAGTATATATATATGTCCTGCCCAAAGAGCACCTCAAACAAACTGAGTCCAGGAAACCTTCCTACCCAGACATATTTTAAATTCTACAAGATTAAGAATATCGTGAGCAGAAAACTCTCTGGTTAAATCTGTTTTGTAAAGCGAGAGTAGCAGTTTTTTTGTGCTTGGTCTACAACAGTGTCAGCCCCTCAGTGGTGATTTGACGTCCATGTTTTCCTGGTGGATTTAATCAGGTTACAGTGAAGTGAGAGGAGAGTTGAGGAGCAGCAGTTGGAGTCTTAAAGCTTCTGTGTTTGACTCGTCGTCCTCCTCCTAACAGCCTCCTGCAGGAGCCTCTGTCACTGTAATGAACACAACACAGTGGGAGTCAGGCAGCTCCCATTACACCGACAGAGAAAAGAAAGTTGTCAAAAAGCTCCACAAGGGGTCAGTGTTAGTCTCCCTGTGAGTCCAGCCTGTCTCTGGTTCACATCCAGCTCTTCTTCACGTGTTTAATCTGACTCTCTGCCGTCTCTGATTTGTTAAAGACGCAATCTGTGAGACTGAGATTTAACAGGGCGATAAATACAGTCCAATAAATACAGACAGAGTCCAACAAGAGGCCAGCTGACGCAGGAATGTCTGTCGCTCATCGTCAAGAAAAAGAGCACACACTGAAAATGTTTCTCTACATTTGTTTTATTTATGTTTTTCCTGGGTTCAGACTGCAAAAAGAAAAACATGTAAAGGTTAAAGAGGTGAATCCATTAAGAGGCCAACGGTTTACGCTCACAAAGAAACGGGTAGAAAAAGGTAAAAGTGCACAAACAGGAAACGCTGTGTTTGACAAATGATCATGAACATGTTCTGATCTGATGGTTTTTGTTTGTTTTTGTTTTGTTTTGTATTTTTTGATGCATTAAGATAACAGAGAAGAAACGTCTGAGCTGTGTGAGTCCGTTCAGAGAGAGCAGCAGGAGATTTCTTCTTTGTTAATCACTTGAAGGCTCTCTGAGGGAACCCGATCTGTTAACATGTTTTTGTGTTTCAAACTGTGCTCACACATTTTTTCGGTTGTGATCATAAAATTTTTGATTGTTTTCTGGAGAAGGTATTTATAGATCATCCTGTTTGAGCTCAGAGGACGTCAGATCTGACTGGAAGCTACTGTCGACTCTTTTATGATTCTGATTCTGGTCTTTTATGAAATCCAGATGTAAAATAAAGCAGGGCTGCAACATATATTATAATATACGTTGCAGCCCTGTTATATTATATTTATTATATTATATTATATTATTATATAGAATGTGGGCCATTCTTATATTATTATCATCATTATTATTAATGTATATATATATATATATATATATATATATAATCTGCCAATGTAGAGAGATCATTTATGTCATTATTTCTCCTCACAAAAAACAGAACAACATTTGGAACATAAAACCTGGTGATAAAGGTTCATTTATCTTTATGTTACTCAGTAATGCTGTGTTAATTATTTTCTCCTTATAAACAAGTGGAAAAACCTTTAAGATGATTTTTAGGAAATCTGTATTTTTTTGTGTAAAATTAGCAAAAAGAGAAAACAATTTCTGTAGGTCCCACTGCAAAAAAATAAATAAATAAAAATCCTTATTAGATCATTTACTTTATATAAACAATCTCTAACATGTTTAATCACCAATGTGGTGATATTATTTCACCTGGTTTTCACTCAAATGAATCTGTTTTTTGTTTTATTTTGTTTTATTCCCTCACAGTAATTTCTAGAAATGCCTTTAAAAATGGGAAAGTGTTAAGAAGTCCAGTGTCTCATCACTCTTTAAAAACCCCAGCTAAATGACCAGTTAAATACGGGAGTTTTTTTTCTCAGTGAGGACTGTTAAATGCCTGCAGTGAACTCTCTGGCGTCTGCAGTCCATCCCTCCAGCTGCGGCTGAATGGATGTTTGAAACCCTGCAAGATTTTCACAAGTGGCCGGCGAGCGGTGCCACATGTTAACCCAGAGTCATGCAGGATGTGCAGAATGGCCCAGATTCTCGGTCCAGACGCACTGCAGCCTTGACTGGAGGCCTTTTCTTTAAGGGCGGGCAGCAGGGCTGAAGAAAGAGGTCTCGCCATCGATTGATTTTCCTCACTTGCACTTGCCTGTATCCCACGCTTCAGGAGGCCCGGGAGCAGCCATTGATTGAGAGGCCACGCTGGTCATTCTTCCATTTTCCTCAAGACTTCCTCAATGAGCTGCTGTCTGTGTCGTGGCCTCTCCCGGCTCCGGACTGATTACTTTCTCCTTTTGGTTTCCTCATTAGGGGAAGAAATGATTGTCTCGATAATGGCAGCAGCTGGAGGAGTGAGGACATAATGTGGTGTGATATATTGTGAAATACTGGGAAACTTAATATATCAACAGAATCTGACCCATGAAGACTCTCAGAAGCCTTTGGTTGTTGTTGTTCATATGTGTTAAATTATAACCAACTGCTGCCTGAAACTATTGACAAGCTTAAAAAATAAACCTAAAAAACCTGCCCTAAAAATAAACTCTCTGGAGTCTAGAGGTTGTCAGGAGTGAAAAAATGTATATGGAAAAAAAAAAAAACTACTTTCTGTGCTCGATCCATTCTTTGTTCTTTTTATTGTTGTAATTTGATCTAAAGTGTCTCTGGTTTGTAGTATTTAGTTATCACCTTCAGGAGGTCTGCAAAATTGATAACAACACAATTATTTTTTCATCTTAATCTGTAGTTTAGCTTTTCGATTAACTAACTAATAATTTTTTTTTTGTCCAAACAACAGTGCAAACCCCAAAGACACTGAACTGACAAGCAGGAAATCTTCATCTTCATTGGAGAAGCTGGAACCAGAGCATGTCTGGTGTTTTTGTTTTATAAATGACTCTGTGATTAATCAATGATCAAAATAGCTGTTAATTTTCTATGTATTGACTCGTTGATTAATCTCCTAAATTCTGAAAGAGATAATTGAGCGGGAAAGTTATATTATCTGAGGGTGTTGTCTAGTGATTCAGGTGCACAAAGAGAAAGATTTACTAAATGAGAAGAAATAAATGCACTGAGAACACAACTGACTGATCTGAGGCAGGAATATATTTAAAAAATCCACTGAACTCCTGAATTACTTCAGAAATCAGTTTATTCCAGTTGTCCTGGCAGATTCTCTCAAGCTCCGTCAGATTGGATGGAAACTGCCATCTTCATGTCTTCAGGTCTCTCCTTTGGGGTTTAGATCTGGGTCTTTGGTTGGACCAGGCTGAACGTTGACCCCTCTCCCCAGTCTCAGGTCACAGGTCTTCTTTAAGGACCTCTCTGTGTTTGGCTACATTATCCCTCCCTCAGTTCTGATCAGTCTCCCTGTCCCTGCTGCTCAGAAGCCCCCCCCCCTCCACAGCTTGATGCTGGTGTTATCCAGATGATAAGCAGTTCCTGGTCTTCAGCAGTCGCAGTTTTGGGAGTTCTGATCCGATGTTTCAGTTTGTGTCTCAACAGACCAGAGAATATTTCCTCCAATATTTTCCTCCATGCTCTCCTTTAAATTCTGTTTCCTAAACTCCAGTCAGGCTGCGATGTGGCTTTTACTCTCAGTGTTTTCTGTCCAGCCACTCTACTATAAAGGTCTGATTGATGGAGGCTGCTGAGACGGTCGTCCTTCAGGCAGGTTCTTCATCTCTGCAGAGGACTTCTCAAGTTCTATCAGAGTGATAGTTGGGTTCTTGATGACGTCCCTGACCAAGACCATTCTTGCCTGGTTATTTAATTTGTCCAGACAGCCAGCTATAGGAAGAGTCCTGGTGATTGCAGACCTCTTCGCTGTGCTCCTGGGAACACTCAGAGCTTTAGAAATGGTTTTATACTCCTGCTCTCTACACCTCACCACAGTTTTCTCAGAGGTCTACAGAGAGTTTGTTATAAAGTTTGTCACAGGTGGAGTCCAGCCGAGTTCTAGACACATCTCAAGGATAATTAAAGCAAACAAGAAGCACGTGAACACATCACAGTGTCTGAATACTCCTGTAAGTTTTTCATATAAGATTTCAGTTCTATACATATGCCAAAAATGAAGGGCTCTGACTACTTCCTGAAGCCACTGTATCAAAATAAAGGTTAAAACAATGAAAAACAACACCAATAATTTATAAAAACATCACAAACGTTTCCTTTAAGTTAATGTGTCGTTGATTGTGTTCCAGGTACCTGTACACTCTGGGACAGAGAGTCTGGAAACGATGGAAAAGAAGATATTTTGTTCTTGTTCAGGTAAGAGACAGATGAAACCAAGATCTGATGTATTGATCTGTGATTGATTTAGTGATAGTTTTTTATGATCAGAGATGCAGTGCAGGCTGCAGAGGAAAGACTGCAGGTTAAAAGTAAAAGTGAAATGAATCTACAGCAATGTACCACAGAAGATTTTAATAACTCATTAAAAACAGAAGTTTTTGTGTATTTAAAATGCATTAGATCCATCCCTCAGCCTTCACAGAAACCATATCCTCACACTGAAGTGTCTCTTTTAGAAAAACTCTAATTTGCTTTATTGATTTTGTAGCTGAAAGAAAGACGAAAGAGGGAAAAATAAAATAAAAAATAAAAAACAATTTCAGGTTATTAAATTTAATTAAGTTCTGGTTTCTAAAATTGTCTTTGACTCTTTTTCATTTCAGCTGTTATTTACTTTCCTGAGCACTTAGTGATCACTCAAGGTCTTTGAGAGCAAGGGTAAACATTTAAATGAAAATTATGTCTTTTCTTTGTGAAATAACACTCAGGTTACGTCTCTCTGTGTGTCAGACTAAAAGGTCCTTTAAAGGCATCAAAAGATAGAATCTGTGGATTGAGTATCATTTATATTTTATTGACTTTGGTTGAGGATGTTAATGGTTCAGTGAGTGTTTGACAACATTTCTAAAATCCTCAATAACTCTTCTATGCCACAGGTTTAATAATTATTCTGTCCAGTGTTCACTGAAGAACATTTCTAACCTGTTTCACCAGTTACAAGTTTATTTATACAACAGAGATGGAAGTCAAACATCTGCTCATTTGTCTCTGAATGAAAATGTGTAAAAATATAATATAGGACATAAGACTCATGTACAGAGTCAATGGACAACAATGATTAATATTTTATAGGTTTTACAGTGAGTTTATCTGGACCACATCTTTATTGTCCTACCTCACTCTCCGCTCTCATAGCGTCGTTTTCAGCTGCAGCAGCAGCTGTTTTCTGAGAAACATCTGTCCTCTCAGACTCAGTCTGAGAGCAGCTGGTGAACACAGAGGAACATTTAGCAGCTAAAGAACCAGATACTTCCCCCAGGAGGTGGAGGAGACCAAACATAGAGCTAAAAGAGAGGAAATACTGGATTTAGATTCATCCTAATGAATCATCATGCTGCTCTGTAACTGCTGGATGTGGAAATAAGAGACTGTTTGCTGACTGTGTGTTTGTCTTGCAGGTGAGTCAGTACACGTTCGCCATGTGCAGCTACAGAGAGAAGAAGGCCGAGCCTCAGGAGCTGATGCAGCTGGAGGGCTACACGGTGGACTACTGCGACCCTCAGCCAGGTACACCAACGTAGACACCGTTTAGAATAATACCATAAATATTTGTTGGTAATGTGAAATTAGTTCAGAACAGTTGTGAGTTAGATTCACAGGGTCAAGATCTGTGCACCAGTTGTAGACATGACAATGAGTAAGGTCTGAAGTAGAATCTCACAGCGTATTTTATCGGAAATAACTGATGTCCAGTGTGAATAACCAGCTGAAAACTGTCTGGACACAAAGAAGGTTTCATTCCTCAAGTTTAAACCGTTAAATGAACTTTTTTTAGTGACGAGCTGTACAGACAAAGACAAAGTAATAGATCAAAGAAATCTAGATGAACACAGCAGATTAAAAGGCGGAAACATCTGATCTGATATTATTGAAGTGGTAAAGTGAAGTCTTTAATCTTCTGTTTTTCCTTCTGGACACCAAAATCTGATTGATCCAGTTGAAAAAACAAGAGGAAACAGCGTCTGTGAAACGGTTTATTGTTCATGTCGAGACCCAGTTACTGACTCTCCAACAGCTCAGGGGACTTTTCATGTGCGACAGGTGACACAGGTTAACAACTGTTTGTTCATTCTATGGACTGAATTTGGTTCAAAGCCTTTTATTCCTCCTCCTCAGGTCTGCAGGGCGGTCGGGTGTTCTTTAACGCGGTGAAGGAGGGCGACCTGGTGATGTTCGCCTGTGACGACGAGCAGGACCGAGTGCTCTGGGTCCAGGCCATGTACCGGGCCACGGGACAGTCCTACAAACCTGTCCCACCGCTGCAGAACAAAACCACAAACTGCAGAGGAGGACTTCAGAAACCGGCATCCCCCATCAGTAGGTTTTAGTCAGAGAATCTAATCTAATCTATGGAGCAGACACTTAGAAACATGAATGCTGTGGAGTTTAGGTTCAGGTGGTCTACAGGTTTGAGTGGGTGCTGAATTTTAAAAAACCCCAAACACATATTCCCCAACAGAAACAGGTGTTTTAATGAAATCAGAAGCAGAGGGGAAGAAACAGATTCGCCAAACTAAAACATGAAGATTTCCTCCACTGCTTCACATTCAACACACCTGCCTGAATTAAGACGAGTTTTATTTCCCTACTTCCATTTCATTGTTCTTTTCTCTTTCTGTCTCTTCTGTCTTCCCTGTCTCATTCCCTCACATCTTTTCCATTTTGTTTTCTGTTCAGTTATTTAATTGTATTAAATCCAGGATTTAAAAACAGTGGAACAGTCCTTTACCACAGACAGACAGACAGTCTGCAGGATCTCAGACGAACTTATCAGGGTTTTTGATTTGTTATCAGAGCTGATTGGACACACACACACAGAGAGACACACACACACACAGACACACACACACACAGACACAGAGAGACACACACACACACACACACACAGACACACACACACACACACAGTAGGAGGCCGATCGAAGCAGGTTAACAGCTGCTGAGAGACAGAAAACACAAACAAGGGAAGAAGGGATGAAAGAAAAGAAGACGTTCAGTAAAACACATCATGCAGCAGTTTTTCTTTTCTTCTCCTTCTTCTCTTCCTTCCTGCTTCATGTCTTAATCTCTTCTTCCCATATCCAGTCTTTCTTTTTCCCCTTCTTTCCATCGCCTGTGGCTTCCTTTCTTCCCTCCTTTCTATTTTTCTTCTTTACTTCTTCCCTCCATTCTTTCCATTTCTTTCCTCTCCCTTCTTTTATTCCCTCATTCTTTCCTCATTTTTTCTCTTTCTTTATTTCTCTCTCTCCATTCTTCCCATCTTCAGTCTCCTCGTCTTTCTCTCTTCTCGTTTTTTTAATAATTTCATTTCAGATTTGAAATTCTACAGAGTCGACCTCCGTCTTTATCTGTCAGCAGTTGTTTCTCAGTAGAACCTTCACCTAACTTTTTCTGTTTCCCTCCGTTCTCCTCCTACTTTCACTTCTCCTTTCTTTCCTCCAAACTTTCATCACATTTTATTTTTCCTTCCACACATGCACACCTTGTTGTTTCTCTCTCTACACCTCCTCCTCCTCTTCATTTAAAAAAAAAAAAAAATCATTTATTATCTACATGAGGAGGGCGTCGGTGTCTGTCCTCCTCCTCCTCCTCCTCCTCCTCCTCCCGGCCGAGCATTGTGACATGAAGAGCTTCATGCTGAGAGCTGATTATGGCAGTTTATTTGTGTAATTTGGTGCGGTGGCGGCGGCCCGTTCTTGCCGCAGCTCGTTAGTGTTTAATGGTAGAGATTGCAGAGTTAATGGCAAGAGGTGCTGACACGCTGTTTGCAGGTGGAAATAGAGGGTGTCCCTGAAATAGCTCTTAACTGGGTGCTAAGTGCTGCTCTGTGTGTGTGTGTGTGTGTGTGTGTGTGTG
>BRZM01000656.1:0-21240 GCA_033238685.1 Lates japonicus | reverse complement strand
TGTTAATGGGGTGCCGAGGCCTAAGTTTAAAAGAGTTATGTTTGATTTCTCAAAAATGTTGCGAAACATTTTATTTTGCTCTCACAAATGAGTCACAACGGTTTTATTAATATCCTGGTCATATACGGTGCAAACTATACTAGTTTAGTTAGAGTGAACTGGTACAACTTTGTCCTGTACACTTATCTTGTTAGTCAAATTATACTTGAATTTTCAGAAGTTTATTAAGGTATTTTTACACCAACACACGCATGAATGCACACACAACAACACCACTGCTGAGAAAAACCTAAGGGGGTAAACACTTCAATATCATACTGTGCTGTGCAAGGCACCCTTACCTCACATTGGGGCTGCAAAGGTATAATGTATGGTCCAGCTTGGAATCTATTTTACATCATGTTAGAATGTCAGTTCAGTAGCAGTAGCCTGGGCCACAGTGCAACAGTGACTTGCCTGAAGTACATACTGTACTTGTGTGGCAGAGCCTGAGGAGTGTCACATGAATTTTATCTCTCTAGCATCAACATGGTCTTTTGAGCTCAGACTGAGACATAATCAATCTAATGGACAAAATTAACAAGGGGCTGTCCCGTAACATCATGCCAAGCATACCATGGTCATTTTCTAGGTTTCACAATGACAGAAGTTCTATGAAATCCAACTGTCACAATTAACTAGAGTCACAACTGATGTGCCAGATGAGTCACTAACCAAGCAGAGAACTCCACATCTGCTGCTGAGATCATGTAACGCTGTGGAAAACACACTGTAGGCAGTGATTTAGAAAGACTTACCACTAGACGTTATCTGCCAGTTAAAAGGACACACAACTTTTCACAACCTTCAGTTACAGGTCACTGTTAACAGGAAGTCAGCAAAATTTGTGGGTGGGTGTATGTGGGGGGCAGTAATGGAAGATATTACATTCTGATAGATTTCCATGCAATTAAAAAATGATTTTACGTAGACAGCAATCAAAGCTACCTCTCACATCATACTATTCACAGGTCTAACAGTTAGCTTTATACTGTTGTTAACACAGTATTTTCAGCTATTGGATTCCTAAAAGGCTTCCTTTGATCCTTGTCTAATAGAGAAATGTTGGCCGGACTAAAGCTGTTACACAATTCGCACAAGTGGAGAAAAAGATGAGATACAAAGACACAAACAAACAAATAAAACAAAACATTAGCAGGGATGTAAACTGTTTTTTTGGATCTCCAGTCACTCAACTGGCAGGTGATCTGCACTGCGTCTCACCTAAGGCTGGACTATTTTTAACTTGTTAGCTCAAGCTCTGCAATAGAGGACCACAACCATATCGCTGCAGTCCCCCGGGACAAATGTTAAGTTCAAAAGCATGTCTTATTAAAGAGCATATGCCCCTTCTGGATCATTGGATGACTAAATTATAACATACTCCCCCATCACCAATTACTGTAGATATAGAGAGGTAAGGTGGAGGGCCTGCTCATTAGTCACTCCTGGTATAATAGTGTTACTCATTATAGAGCACATCTACACAGCTATTACTCTGTGAGGAATGGCAAAAGCAGAGGATAAAATAAACAACTGCACAGAAACCTTGTAATGTGTCTTTTCATGTTCTTGAGACTTGGCACTACAGTCTAAACTGACACAGAGATCATCACACTGGATGATACCATAAATACTCTGCTTGTTCTGCCGCTACCAGCCCTTACCTTATTGTTCACACACACGCTGAGAAGTTTCTGCATGACTACAGGAAACATGATGGGCTGAAACAAGACCTTATACAAAGTTCAACACTGCCTTGACAAAATGCCCTTTGGGGCCCACAAACATTGTGACTGATCTCTGAAATACCATGTGTTTAATGCAGCTTTTTGAACTAAAGGGCATTCATTCACATTGGTGCCATATAACAGAATGTGGAAATAATACTGTATGGTGTGTGTTTTTTGTTTCTGTATCACTACATTCTGAAGGAGCATGGATATCATAGCATATTCTATATATATATATATATATATATATATATATATATATATATATAATATAAATGTTAACATACAATAATCAAGGGCTGTGGATGTGGCTGTAACATTAACGTTACTTTTAGTTGGCTATCTACTGTGTTTGCTATAGGTGGGAATGACAGGAGGATTTATGTAGGCCATTAAAAAACAAACCTCTCTCATCAGTTTCACACATTTGCTATCTAACATTTAAGATGCTCATCTAAAGCTCAACTTAGACAGCAAACAGTATTTTAGTAAACAAGAAAGTGAATCACTGCAGTGTAGAGCACAAGTAGCAACAAACAATGCCAAGTCAAGAAGAATGATGGCAGCTACAACACAATCTGTCCTTTTTAAGACTAATATTGAACTAAAATCATAATTAATACTGGCGAGCATGCTGAAGACATACTTTAGCAACTTTCAAAATGTAGGACGAGGGCGAAAGACCAATTTGTGCTTCATCATTATTTTCATTGTTTTCATGGTTTTGTGGTCCCTACACCAAATTACTATGTGCATCTCTACACATGTTGTTACAGCTCCACATTGTTTCTGAAGGAAAGACTTTCCATAAACTCTCATGAGTCTCTGTCATATTTATGTCTTACAACCACTGTTTATAGCTGACAAGCTCTCCATACATTGTGTAATATTGGCTTTCAGACCTTTGTGACACTGGTCTGTGTAGTTACCTCAATAACAGTGAGTCAGCTCATATTTTATTTCCTTTATCATGCAGTGCTTTGCATGCGAGTGACTACTCAGCCTAATACAGCAGCCTAAATACATGCGCTATGAGTACCTGCAAACAATGAATCTGGGCCATCAAGCAAATGATTAGTTCAGCTTAATGATGCTTCAGAACAGCAGTGTCCTATGTTGATAGCAGCTGAAGCTAAATAAATTCTGCATTCAAAGTGGAGCAAACAGGTGGCTGTATATTTACTGTACTTCAACATAGTAGTGTGAAACTAAAGCCAATGCTGAGATTCATAGTATGTACTAATATATTAAAGCAATGTTGTTAGTTACTTGACTGATTGATTCAGTTATTGACTTTATTCTATATATTTTAATACAGTATACACATGTGCATACAGTGCTCAAATTCATCAATTTGTCCCTACAATTCGTCCCTACTTAAGGTTCAGTTCAGTTATGTAAAAATTATGTTTGCATTTATATTGGTGGTAAAGGCAGGGCCTCTCTGGACATGTCAAAATCACAGAGAGGATCACCTTTGCAGCTCACCAGTAATCATTTTCCACATAGACTGGAAATGAATCTGCAGGGTTGGCGGTGTGACGACAAGATAGCAGCCTCGGGGCTGCCAGTTGCAGCCATCACTGATATCACAGGAAGTCATTGCAAACAACGGCGTAAACAGCCATCTGTGGTGTCAAAAGTGCCAGCTGAATTCCCACTGATATCCTCTCTCCCTTATCCTGCCTTGATCTGTTAACAAGGGCCTGGCACTATCCATCAGCACTGGTTGGTGAAGCCTTTGGCTGGGTTCATACCTAACACGAGCATGTTGGGCTACAACAGTGCAGAAACGGCAAACTCTTTCAATTAAGATATAAATATTAGTTACTTAACCTGGCTGAGTGCTAATTAAAAAGCAAGCAACTAATTGTATATGTGAAGCTACAACCAGCAAACAATTAAACAAAACAACTAAATTACAACCTGATGACATAAATTAAAATCTTAATTGTCATAAATATGCAGGTAAAATTATATGTAAAAATTTCCAGTTTTTTCCTCTTGGATCTCATTTATGTAAAAACTTGCAGGGAATTCAAGGACCTACAACCCAATTAAATAATTTCAAAAATGATTTTATTTAAAGAAATCGCAAAAAACATAACTGCTCTGCAATTTGAGAAATTTATTTTAGTCTAAAAGGCACCAGCACCAGTTTCAAAACCTTACTAAAATCCTCTAGGAACTAATTTTGCCACTGTCTGTATATCAATATATATCAATATATCATATATATTAATTCAAGTGTGCTCACTTATCTACTTAAGATAGCTTTGTTATCTAAGGCTGTTTAAGGCTTAGATGGTTTTTACTGAGAAATGAAAGGTGATGCTCTACACATTATGCCTTTGACATATAACCTGGCTCTCACTCACTGGGTAAATTAATTATAAACTTGCAAATTGTCACCGTTCAATAAGAACCATGTGTCTCCAAATCTGGTGAATTTGAGTTTCTCAGATAGAATGAAGGATTAAAGCTACAATATGCACATTCTGGAAATCTATCTAGCACTCGCATGAGACTCTGAAAGCAAACCTCTCCACTCCTCCCTCTCCTACCCTCCCCTCCCTCTCCTTGCTCTGTAGCACTTCGCCTACATCTTTGTTGCATTTACTGTCTCAGCTAATGCAGGAATCGCAAACACACTTGAATCTGGGTCACAGAAGCCTTCAGTGGCACCTTTTAGCCTATAAAAAGGTGACAATTAGGAGATACATGATTTCCACAGGACGTGACGTTATGTTACTGTAGACTACAACCAGTATTTGAAATAAAAACTGCACTGATATCAGCTGATCAGTCCAGCAGGATGAATTTAAAGGCATTGCTAATAACCATTATATTAGGAAACCATAGTGCCTTTGAATGCTTGATATGGTGGATTTACACAGACACCAGAACAAGGCCTTAATATAGTATACTAAGTAAATAAAGCACATGAACAACACAAGAGAAAAAATAACTAGAGGGGTGATTTCTGACATCAGATCTCAAGAGGTTAATGTGGGTCAAGTGCAAAAGAATAGGCCTAATTAAGTGATAGGGCGTGATTGCAATTATTGGTTCTGCCACCTGCGAGCGTGATGAGGTGGAGCATTCCAAGCAGAAATTGAAGGGAAAAAAAAAGGAAAACACAGGAAATTTACACTGATTTGAATTACCAAATCTGAACATTTGCATGCATTAACATAGCTGGCAGAAGAGGTTATACATGTGTCTAAGCAGTACGGTCATATTTTTTGTGCTGAAGGAATATAATATAGGGATACGGGCAAATCAGAGGTGATAGTTTTACCATCATCATCATCATTATCATCATCATCATCATCATCATAATTACAATTATTATTATTATTAAAAGTGCATTTATTTACCATCTGTGTTTTGTCGTGCTCTCCATCCTTCACCATAGAGACAACAACCGGAGAATGGAGAGGGTGGGGGGGGAGAAAAACAAAAATAACAGATCTCAGTGCTACTGTAGGCAGCTCTTTTCAAAATAAAACTTACACTTCGGCTTGAATGCTTGGCATTTACGCCAGCACAGCAGAATAAAAAGCTGATATGCTGGATAACAGTTAGCAGTCATATAACTCTCATTTCTTTTGTAATTATACAGCTTCTATATCATTCTTTTTGCATATGTTTTTAAAGGAAAAGTAGCCCCAAATACATGTTTTATTGTATGCACTTATTAACCACCAGCCATGTTTTAGTCCTGAACTGTTGCAGAAGTAAAACAATCCATGTTCACACCATCACCTTACATTCAGAGTAATGACTTCCCTACAGTAGGTTTGGTCACTTGGTCAATTTCAATAACGCTGTTAGTTACAGATATAGAACAAACAGACAGGTAGAGATAGTGAATGAAGGAACTAAATGAAAGAAAAAGGACAACTGGGACATAAAAAAAGGGTTAGCATGGGTCATTCCTGTGCATTTAGCATGATTGCTGGGCTGATAATAAAAATAGAGTGGTTTAGTTAGTGTTTACCTATCTATGCATTGCTGATGAATGTATATGCAATAATTCATAATAGAGAGAAGCAGTGGGCAATGGAATGCATGGAGGAAAGCCTTTAACACTAATTACTTTCTGTCTGTCCGATGCATTCCCACCTTTCCCGTCACAACATTTTGTCAAGGCACCAACGTCTTGGCACACAAACTTACTGCAAACTTACTGTGAATACTGTATTATGAGGTAACAAGTGTTTGTGAAGCAAAGCAGAAGAATGGCTGTGTTACAAGCTTAAGCTTAGAACTCTATAAAACAGTGCTACGATAAATGGAAGGCTATCATAGAGGTAACATTTTTGGAGTACCTCTGAATTTTTTTTATCAGACAAAATGTGCAAGTCCTCTCTGCTTTGACACAGGACAAACAGGAAAGTCAAGAGAGAAGGTGGTGGCATGCAAGGTCAGGACTAAGATTCAAATCTATGAAAATACAAACACCTATGATTCTACTCTGACCTTGGATTATGAGACAAAATGTAATTTTCTGCTGCCTAAGAAAAGAGAAAGGGCAGAGATGTTTCACTCTTGTGCAACAGCTTCAATAGCTGACTTTCTGTGATTCACACGAATAAGAATCTTTGGGACAAAATGTAAAAAATTAATAGATGTTAAACATTGCTATGTGGGTGCACTTGTAAGAGGTGGAATATATGTACATGAATATGCAAATCTGATCATAACCTGGTGTTAATGTGGCCATATTTCATAGGTTCAAAGGAGAAAAAGATTTAAATGAAAACACATTGTTACTTTGTCCTCACACAGACCTGTGTAAATAATATCACCTGTCATCAAAGCGTGTCATGTCTGAGTGAATGAAGGACTGGATGCAGATAAGTGAAACCAACCTTCGACAGCCCTCTTGAAGAACACCTTGCAACTGCCACAGGTTACAACCCCGTAGTGGCATCCCGAGGCTTCGTCCGAACACACCAAACAGATCTTATGGGTCTGCCCGCTTGGCTTGGATTGGCCTGGCACTGCAGAACTGCTGTTCTCTCCTGTTCTGGGAGATGAGCTGGAATGCACAGAGAGAGAGAGAGAGAGAGAGAGAGAGAAGAGAAGAGAGGGAGGATATGTGAAGATCTGCATGTAAATATGAAGACGTCAGTGACAAATTCAAGGCAGTGTGCTTACAGACAGCCCCAATGGAATGTTGTAGTGATGTTAGGAGACATGAAAACCATTTAGACACATGAGGTCACATAAGGAAAATATCTAAACTGAAAACTGATAAACAAACTGCTGCTTCTCTTATCAGTGATTCTATTGTCTAAAAAGAATATTGTCCAAAAATTAAATGTGAAGATGGGCTTGAACAATGGTGATATTACAGTGGGGATATTACGTACAGAATTAAACTATATAACTCTATTATATTCTATAATATGTTCTCATTGGAAAGAAATCATAGATTTCATCATAGAAACTGCAAACAAAAAAAGCTAATCTGTAAATTTCTAAATATCCTTTCCAGCGAAAATAGTCTTTTCAGTAATACAGTACAAGGTTGCAAACAGTTTCAGTCTGACTTCAAGAAGTACTGATTTCAGTATTACTAACTGGGAGATTGTCCCCAAATAAAGCTCTCTTGAATGTGATAAAGTTTTGCTAGTATATTAACTTTGATGAACTCACTGAACATGTTTCACATGTTTAATGTGTAAGCAAATAGAGAGCCTGAGGTAAAACTGGAACTTCCAGGTTCTGTCCCTTAGGTAAGAAAACATTCAAAACTTTCCACTGACATTTGTAAATATGATGATAAGTTACAGTGATGCAAGTACCCGCGTTGCCTCGCTTGTGGTTTTTTTCATGGGAGCTGTAGTTTTGTCAGTGATCACAAAGTAATTGCCAAAATTACGAAGGTTTCACTTTCTTATAGCAACTGCTGTAATTGTTGCCAATTTGACTTGGAATATGGAAAGCAACTGCCAGGAAAGCGTTTCATTTTTTCAGTCCTATGAAGGAAATGCAGAGAGAGAGATTACTGAAGCTGCTGGAGCACAGGCTAGCCCGGATGTGATGTCATGACCTCAGCTGTCTATAAGATAAACCCAGTGAATCACTATCACTGCTGACAGCTCCTCTGTGCTGTGGCTAAGCTCTAAATCTCACTCCAAGCCTCCAATTGTGTTACAATGCAAATGAAAGCCTTGTTTAAACCTCTTGAGAAACTTGCGTGCACACACAGAGCTGTCATTATCCCCAACCGTCTATAATTAGACTTAAAGTAACTGAGACACCTGAACTGCAGTGTGAAGCTCAACTAGGCACCAACACCAATTTGTCATTTGTATTGCAGGCAAAGTGCCAACATGTCCACTGAGAGTATGTTAAGTTATAGGGGTATGTTGCAGCCAAACAGACTCCAGACTACTGTTAGACTGATACTGCTATGTAATCCATGACAAGAATTTGACAGCATTAGAAGGGCTTACATTTTTTCTCCCTTGTTTGTTTTAGCAGCACACTAGTTGGAATGTATATGGGTATTATGTAACAGAGTTGGCTTGCTAAGCTTGATAATGACTTCACATTCAGGCCTTTGGATATCTTAGCACTGGTGCTGATGCAGTATTCAAGTAATGCCCCAAGGGTTGTTCCTACCTATTTTCCTTCCAATGGCTTCCAAGCTACAGAGCCATATTCGCAAGACAGGAGCAGAGTGTGAAGAGAGTACATAAATGAAACTTGTTAGTGTCCGTCACACAGACCAGGGGCCATCCCCCCACCCGCCTCCTCAAACAACCACGACCCAACTTCACAGTGGCTGCTGCCTCATGGTCATTGGAAAGACAACACTTGCTTATGTAAACTGGACCGCAACCAAGGGGAGTAGAGGTGGTGGATCTTGGAAGACATCCAGCTAAGAAGTTTAGCCGTAGCTTCACAGTGAACTAGCCAAGATCATTCCCAACACATGCAGACAAGTTTGGCAGACATCTGAAAAAATATATACAATCACACTGTTTTGCAGATGGCATAAACACAGGGGGAGGTGAGAGCAGGGAGCTTGTTCCCAGAGTCTGGAAAAGCGAGTGTGACCCTCGCAGTGATGACATTATCTGTAAAAATGTGCATCTTTGGAGATGGTAAAACACATTAATTCCAAATGTTATTGGAAATATAAAAAAATATCAAATCATGTTTTTTTTTCTTTTTTCTTTTTAAAAAAGGTACTACAAGGTACTGCAATGACTATTAAAAACAAAACTACCTTTGTGACTCCAGATATATATGTGGTCAAAAACACACTAAAAAAGCAAAAAGTTTATTCAAACATAAAATACATAACTCAACCTCAGATCTAGAAGGTTGTATGAGCAACACCTAAATGACTATGCATGTCTCATTCTGAAACTTATCTGACCCGCAACCTGTGACCTGTTTTTAACTCTCTGCAACAGCTACAGTAGTCAACGTCAACAAAACTGTGACTTCAATATAAGACCAAAATCCCACATACAAACCACAATATGTACACAACAGTGATTTTAAACTTGTTTCACCATGTAACTAATCCTATACATACTGCAATGTAAACTGTATATGATGCAACACTATACAATGCAAGATACCATTATTTATTTAGGTTTCCAATAATAATTAAATTTTTCCCCCATTTACAACATTGCATAACAATAAAAGGGACTAGTCCAGCCCAACCTTATCATGACCTGTACACACTATGGTCAGACTTTATCAGCAACACTGGCTCCCTGCATATTTTGGCAGAGGCTTTCTAATATGTACCGGTCTTCACTTTGGATCATCAGCCTGGTAGTAGTAGGGTATTTATAGAGACTGTCCTCTTTTAACCTCCGTTATGAGAAGTATGGTGTCCAATGATGCGCTCATCTTTCTGGCTCTCTCATTACTTGTCAACTTAAGGCAGCTATGGCTGGATTTGGGTGAAGATGCTGTGAACACTAATTATCTGGCGGCCCTTGACCTGTAATAGCTCTCTCAGGAGTCCTCAGACATCGGGAAAGAGACAGTGAAGAGGGATATCACGTGACACAACCACCAGCCAACCAAGTGTAGGCATTTAACACAGAGTTGGCTTTTTAAAATTCAAGATTTTTCATTTTTTATTGGTAACAACTGCGCTGCAAGACTTGAATTAAAATATTTTACGTTTAGTGTTTGCTCTCATTTATCTTTTCTTCCTTTTTGATTACAATTTTTTTGCATTTTAATGTGCAGTAGAGAGCTAAAAAAAATATCTCAGGTTACACAGTTCAATTCTATTATGACTTAGAGTGCTGGTAATGTAAAATGACCACAGGGTGGTGTTTGAATTAAAGATTTATAAACCCCACCCACTACCCCATCCCACCCCACCCCCCACCCCCACCCACCTCCCAACTCCCGCTCTAACTCACATGCTCTCAGCCAACAAGCGTGGCTCTGAGCCATGCAGTGCCGATTCAAGCCTCATTAGGAACACCTCCATACTGGACCAGAGCGCAATAAACATGTGCACTCACTCAGTAAGTCACACACATACACTTGTGTGTACTGATGAACAAGAGCACGTCTGAAACTAATGCAAGCTGCAGACAGTGATTAACACACAAACAGAGAAAGTCTGGTACACATATGCAACAAGAAGTGACCTAACACTCCAGCAAACACCCCCCCCCCCCAACACACACCCCCCGATACTTTCAGGAGGAACTTGAGCAAAACTAAATTAATTAATTCATTTAATTCAATTTTAAAAAATAAACACAAAAAAGTAGGTTGCAGTTCACTCTCCTCTGCTGCTTTATCTCCGCCCACACTGCCCTGAGCGTGCGCAAACACATTAACACTCCGTGTGTGTGTGTACTTCTGCACAGAATTTGTTGCAGCACTCGAGCACCTGGTCTTAAAAAGACAAATGTAACAAAAATTTGAGCAGGCTAGACAGTGTTAATGCTCTGAGGCATGCTGCCACTCACTTCTCTCACTAATATACTTCTACCTACAAATATGTTTTTGCACTGTGAACACGTGCTGAAGATGTGTGTCAACACTACAAGGCTGTGCAGAAATACTGGAGGGCCTTAGCAACAAAACTCGAAAGTAATAACAATAAATAAAACTAAATCCTGCGGCAACACACTGTATGTGTCGGCAGGTTGTTGTTAAGAATGCACAATCATCTCTATCTCCACACAAACAGTATATTTCTACAGAAGTGTAAAATGTACAACAGAAAATCAATTTTGACTTCTTTCCAAAGTCACTCAGTTTTGAATTAAACAAAGAACATATAAATGACTTAAAAATAAATAAATATTATACATTTTATGCCATCATAAATTTCCATGAGAAGGCACTGGCAACGACACATCAGCGCTAATGTCACTCCAGAAAAAAAGTCTCCAAAGGATGAGGACCGTCTGAACTGGGCTGACCTGCTATGTCACTGGGGAGCTGTATACCAATGACTACAGTGGGAACCGATGTAAGCATGATTTTTCCATTAAGATCAAAGCTTTTTTAGGCTAATGTGTGGGAGCATAAAGTATGAGCTGGGCACTGGGAGAGAGAAGTGGTTTCTTTCAGCACAGAAATACAGAATATGAGAACAGTCACAGTACTGTGGTTGACACATATAGGAACTGAATGACTTGGCCAACACATTACAGTAAACATTTGAGAAAACTAAAGTAATGTAAGCATATATTTCGTTTCAGAATTGCTTTTAATAATAAATGACATACCACTATTGAGTACAAAGTCTTGTAGCTGTTCCCTTTGATACTTCCAAATTTCTCTAGGAATGTCTAACACAGTTGGACAATCTTAAAAATACTTTGCCTTCCTTAATTTACTGTTTCTGTTATAATTTTAATTTCCTTTTAATTACAGAAAGCACTGTGAAAGCCTGAGTGGGTAGGAATTAAAATTCAGATTGTGTTGTATATTCCAAGCATATACTTTACCTTTGGATACATATGTATGTTTCTGCAAAATACTTATTTCCATTTTGTTTCATTATCACAACTCTACTCCCTACTCTCTGATAGTGAGTGAGTTCTCTGAAAGGCTGTCCATTGGTGGACAGGTCTGGCTATTGGCACTGATCTACCAGTTCCATTCAATTCTGATTCACAAAGTCAAGCATTAATTCAGCTAGATTCTTATTAATTCAGTTATGTCAGATAAATACCAGTGCCGCATAAAGCACTTCTCAGAATTTATCCTGAGAACCTAAATATCTTCTAAATTCGACAAGTGAGCAACTGTTGTTTCCTTGAGTATGAAACTGTGTTAAGTGCACGTAATAGGCTAAATTGTAAACACATTTCCCAGTTATAAAACTGTGGAATGGAATGTGAAATGACTACAAAGTAGCACAGTTATGTTTTTTAAGCCCACATGTGCAACACAGCTGAGCCAGAATAACAAAAAATTAAAAAAAAAACCCTGCACCCTTTGAGTGTCATTATACATGTTTTAAAAATGAATGCTACTTCATACAGCAACACATGCACTGTCAGGAGCACATGCTTCAACTAAGCACAGCGCATCCCCTTTACTGATCACTGTGAGCAGAGACAGAGCAGAAACTGAAAGTCTGCTCACTAATTCATCGAAACTTTCTGTGTTGACAAGACCTCAACCTGATCTCTGCAGATAGCTTTTAGCTAGTGTTAGTTCCACAGCAGGGACAGACTCAATAAAGCAGAATCCATACACTGTTCAGTCAACTTCCACAGCTTCACATCTCGCAGTCAGAGATAATATCTCATCAGCAAACGCAAGCCGAGAAGCTCTCTTGTTTTTCAGTCTATCTCTGTGGCAGATGCAATCTCTCGATTTGTTACGTGATAGCCAGAGTCGGCTAAAAATTCCGAGGTTACAGTTTACAGAGCAGTAGTGACTCGAGATGGCTCATATAGCAGCTGTCATCTATGTTACTTTTTAACTTAAAGCAACATTTTTGTGCACGTTGTAATAACTCACTTTCCCCGAACTGAACCACTTACAAAGTAATCACTGCCAACACATCACATTTAATGCAGATACAGGTGGTTAGGGAGAAAAGGAGCAAATGAAAAGATTTATCTTGGGATTTTAAGAATTGATATTGGATAATTTAAATAAAGATTGCAATGAATTGGAATATCAATGAGATTTTCATTATTATTACAATTTTTATTACTATTTTTAAAAGTGGAAAAGCAGAATTCAAACATCCAACAGGTTCCTGTTGCAACTGTAACCCAATAGACATGCAGATTATGAAAAAGAAAACACAGTTCTGTGATGTACTGATGTTTGTTTAATGTACTGAAGTGAAGTAAATCTGTATTAAAATGTGGCCTTTTTTTTTTTTTTTTTTTAGCAACAACTGCTTCTTTCTAAAGCATCACTTGGTAATACTGTGTAGTCCTGAATGCATGCATCGTCATTCAGTTATTTAGAAAAAAATCTGTTCTCTATCTGCCTTTCGAATCATTATTGTGCAATTTTACTGTTTTACTGTACTTTCCTCTTCCTGCCTTTCCCTAGTCTCACTTCCTCTTACCATCACATCTGCCTCTCTCGCTGACTCTCTCTCTCTCTCTTTGCTTATTCCCTCTCTTCCTCCTTCCTCTTCCCCCTCACCCTGCCTCATCTGCCAAGGTTATATAATATTCGTATTACTGCTGCTGGGGCAGACTACTCCCACCCCCACCCTCCGCCTTGCTCAGCCTCTCAGCCAATCGAGTGTCATTACTGGCAGGGAGTATGGAGGAGGTCAGGCGAGTCATGGGATTATCCAACTCACCTACCCGGAGACAAGCGTGCACAGCGTTGTGTGTGTGTGTATTATGTGTGTGTCATAGGAGGCACTTTCATGTGTGCGGTGTTTTTATTTTTATTTTTTGTGTGTGTGTGTGTGTGTGTGTGTGTGGGGGGGGGGGGGGTGATTTGGTCTTTGAATTACTGAGTGGAGCCTTTGGTTGCTAGAGAGGAACCCAGTTATAAAGCTACCCTTGTTTCAGAAATCATCATGTGATTGTGTGATGGCCGCCTCTTTTCTTTTCTCTCTTTTTTCTCTTGTTAAACTCCACCCACCCACCCCTCCTCACATCTAAGTGTCTACATCACCTACACACTGCTGTCAATTCAATCATCATTTCACAGCATCAGCCTATTCTTTCTCTCTTTTTGTTTTCCTCCAGCATGGCTTGAGCTGTTCCAATTGTTTTCTCCTGTGATGTGGACGCTGAGGCAAGATTCCTTAAAAAAAAAAAAAAAAAGACAGCATTGGCCTCATGTTCAAATTCTGTTTACCTGAGTATGTCCTTGCGGCCATGTGATTTATGGCTATTGCACGTCAGAAGCAAAGGTGGAAGAAGTGTTATTGCGCAGCTGGAAAACCTGTTAATGAGAAGGTCGGGGGTGGATGGATGAGTCAACAAATCGTATGATTTGGGCAGTGGAGACCGTTGTTCACATCCATCCTGCACCATGAGTCATCACTGGTTTCTTTTCTTCTTTCTTTAATCTGAAGTTGATTTTACGCTTAAACATATTCAAACTTTTAACCACAGCACAGGAGCACTAGATCAGAAACGACCTATTTTTACATTTAGTCTGGAGAACATGTTACTTGAGGCAGTAAAATTCCATCATTCAATTTCGTTTGGCTACATTCACTTCAATTACATCCCGGATGGCTCACAATCATTTAGAAAACAGATGTAAATTAAGTCTCATAATCCAAAACTGTTCTGACATGAAAGGGACCCTTTTCATGTCGAGCAGCGACTCGTCTGCGAGCCTCTGCGTGATAAGCCAAAAGGCCAAAGCGAATGAGGTGAGTCAGCGTGCAGGAGAAGTGAAAGCTCAAATAGGGGAAAATAACAACAAGTTTATAATTCATCCAGGCACTTTGACTTCCTCTCATGCACGGACTGACAGTTGATGTTTGTGTCATTACGCTTTTTTTTTTTTTCCCTCCCCACCTATTCTAGTGTGTCTCTTTCTGTGTGTGTGTGTGTGTGTGCCTCTGTGGTCTAAAATACACCAGCACAGATGCTCATAAAGAATCATTAGCAAAGCAGCCACGATGACATCTCATTAACAGTAATTTCCACTGTGACTGGCAGTGAACCAGGGGACTTTTAATTCAGATTCTGAAATAAATCAGTCACCATTGTCTCCTCTGCCACCTCCTTTTATCAGGCCTGAATGTAGTTTTTCTTTCTTTTATATAACTAATGCGTCGATGCATCGCGTGTTTACAGAGGAGTGCTCGCACAACGTACTGAAACTACGCTGTAATAAACACAACGCAAGGCAGAGCACTGCACTTTCTTGACATAATGCAAATGTGAGAAATGCAGTGTGTAGCTGAGAGGTGATGAAGGATCCAATGTGTGCCTCATTCTGGAAGCAGACTAGACAAAGAGAAAATGAAGCATCAGAACTGTGAGTTACCTTGCCTCAAGGCCACATAATGATTAAATATCTGCTTTCAGTGGACTCGTGTTGTGATGATCAGGGTATATTAAAAATATTGAGTCTATTGTGATAGATGACTGTGCTGTCAAAATGAGTGTACTGTGTTTAAGAACTGATAAAACATGATGGAATATCTGCGAATTATTTAATATCACGCCTAATGTTATCTTGTTATTTAATATGAACATCAAGGTGATTATTTGACAACTGAGTTTGCTCATGTTTATAAAATCAAAGTCATGGCTGTGGTATCGATTTCAAACATAAAATATTCTCCAGCCTAATCCAAACTCAGTTGCACAGAGGGCGCAAGAGAAGAGTGTGTGTGTAAACAGAGCAGCTCAGCCCAGAAAAGAACACACGACATTAAAGAGACAATCAGCTGTAAAGTGTGTCAACTGGACAGACAGGAAGGACCTTTTTCCTATATCTCTGATGCAGAGGATAATGCCCGAAAACAGAGGAGAGTAACTCCAAGCAGCGAAAAGTTAGACAAAACTTGCACTGTTTCCTCTCTGAGAAGGTTACGGTTCAGGCTAGATGAGGTCACATGTTAAATCCCTGGAGTGTAGCTATGCCGTTGGAATGTGGAGCTTCACAGGAAATTGGGCCACATGGTGTAGACCACAGGGAACAGAATGAAGGGCAATGGCACAGTCTTTCAAGTTTATCCCTGTTTAACTGAATATGAGTTCTACAGCACCATTAGGAGTCAGGAGGTTTAGCAAACTGTCAAATTGAAAAACAAGGAGTTTCTGTGTTTTCTGAAGATGAAGTGTAAACAGGCCCCGTGGCTATTTCAAGCTATTGTGTGTCGTATTTACATTTGTCCTGATTTAAATTCACCTCCTGATACAATAACACCTACAATGAACAAGTAGATTTTCTGTGATTCAGGATAACATTGGACAGAATCCAAAAAAAGAAATGACTGATTTGCTGCAAAACATACACAGCAAAATCAAAAGTGTTAGATTTTCAGTGTTAGAGTTGAAAGTAAAAATAGAGTCATTTCAACTCTTGTTAAAGTCTAATTCGACTACAAGCTAGTTAATCCTCAGTGTCAGCATTCATACAGAGAGTTAAATGACGAGTGGACAGTTAGCAGTCCACTGGTCCCTTATGGCAACGGAACTGTGAGGTAACACTTTTATTTTCAAGGCGAGGACACGGTAACAGATGGATGGTGTTTTTAAAATACAGATCAACTCTACAAAGAGTTGAATATTGAGCTCAATTTTACATCCTCTGCAGTGTTAATATGGCAGTAACTCTGTTCAGTGTTAAAAAAGAATATATGGATAGTGTTAACTTTTGACACTACACACTAGTGTTGTATAAATTCAACACTCACCTGTGTTGACCAGTGTTAAATTTTAACTATTGAGAGAGTTGCTGCATCTCTGTCATAGTGTGAAGTATTTAACAATTTCAAAAGTGTAGTTTTAACTCTATGTAGTGTGGACCAATATAGACAAGTGTTGAATTTAACTCAGTAGGTGTTGAATTAACACTGCTGATTTTGCTGTGTAGACTGAAACTGGAGCTGAGATGATGAGTCCTTTCTTCATACACAGAAAATTTGCTGTCAACTATTTTGATAATAGATTAAACTTGGGGACCCTTATCCACAACCTAGGTGGATGATACACTGCTGTAAAAAAAGACTACAAGTGAGTATTGTCCAGCCTAACCTTAGCACAAGGAAATGTGTGTGTGCGTGTGTGTGTGTGTGGTGCAGGGAACCTTCAATTGCTCCCTGCAGATTCGATTTGCTGCTGACACATTGTGTGTCTTAAATCAGATAGATGGCCATGGCCTGAAGACACAGAGCACCCATTTCCCCTGGTGCCCTTATGTAATTAGCTTTCATTTAGCACCTTAATGCTTTGCCCCCCACCCCCACCCCCGACTCCCCTTCCCACCCCACACAAATTACCCACAAGAAAGTCTCCTCTGCCCCTTTCACCCACTCTTTTTCTGTCTCGTCTTCTCTCTCTCTCACTCACAGCAGCAGGTTGACAGAAAAAAAAAACTTCTCTCACCAGTTCATCATTCATTACCATAAATATCACTAATATCATTATTGTTATCATAATGCTCGCTATATAATAATGCTGTCATAATGGTATTCAAAAGGGCAACTGTGCCAATGTAACTGTCGGCCTGTATTGTCACTTTCCTTTTTGCTGCTGTGAACAAGCTTCAGTGACATGCCACATGTACTTGTGAGCCAAATCTGTTACATAACAGAAAGTGACATAAATATTTATCTAGACCATAAACATGTAAATCATTAAGACATAAACATCCAATTGTTGTAGAGAATTTTTTCTACCTGTTAAAGTTAGTCGGACGGTTCAGGATAATGTTCAAAGTCTCCTTACAAAAATTTTGAAATGAAAAGCCCAAACACATTCTTTATAGGATTGTGTATTATGCTACAGTGCATTACTTAGTTATATAACCAAAAAAAAAAGTCATTGGAGATTTCAAACACATTCCATCATGTGAAACAACCAAATATATGAGATGAAAAAGACAGCAATTTAAAAATACTTGTATATCTGCCATCTGGGTTAAATAAAGAAAAGGGCAGGAGACAGAAATGGTTTGGTGTGGTGTGCTGTGGTGGAGAAAGGGGAAAAAAAATCCACCATTCATTCCACTGTTTGGCCTGAATTTACTGGACATCAAACACATGAAAGGCTTAAACACACAACACAGCAGAGCGTGAGTGCTGGGGTTAACCATGTGTTGAATGTCAGCCCACTATACACAAAATACAGTGGAGGCTGAAATTCAATATGTCCACCTACTTTCACCTCGAGGTCTCGCCTGTCACAGCTTATGAAAATAAGTGTTTGTGAAAGAGATTACAACTTGCTAACATTACTGGCTGCTACCATCCAGAGAGTGGATGCCAATGACTTCTATCATCGAATTGGCATTATATTACTGCCCGCTAGCAAGCAGTGAATAGAATTGGCTCTGACCTCAAGCAAAGCATGGCAGTTGTGAATTGATCTTTCTCTTCCCTGTACTGTATCTCAGCTAAGATTATGTATTTAAATGCTGTTACATCTCTGGGATTTCAGCGGGGGTCAGTGTGTGGGCAGGCCTATAGCCTACAGCATCTTTTCGTGATTATCCTTACTATCATTTTCATTGAAACACTGACTAAGCAACTTTACAGAGAGGCGATGTGCAGATCTGAAAGCGTCCTCTTACAGATGGTAAGTCGACAAAGCCTAACCATACTGTAAGTCAGTACTGTGGTCTCTGCCGCCAAGAGGCTGAGTGATGGTGGAAAACAGGTCAAACATGCAGGCAGGCAGCGCTAGCAGACAAGAAAGCAGAGAAAATGTCCACAAGCAGCAGCAGCAACAGTAGCAGAGGAGGGTGATGATGGCTCAGGCTGACTAATGAAGGGTTAAATTTGCATACGCCCACCATCTCTGTCTGCAAAAAAGATTAATGAAGTTGAAGAAGCAAAATGAATGCTGCTGACAGACAGTGAGAGAGCAATGAGAGTTCAGAGCAAGTGTGGTTGCTCAGGGTGCTGTGTAGGATTGGGTATCAAGAAATAGTTCTTAATGAATCAGGTTCCCAAATATACAAGAAGCTTTTCAATAGTGGTTATTCTACATTTCCAGGAATGCATGCATGAGTGCACAGGTAATGTGGTGGAACAGTGTGTCTGAGCTTTACGTGACGCTACTGTGAAATGTAATGACTTTGCCAAACTAGTTTCCTGTCACAGAGAAGTCTGTCATAAGCACAAAGCACTTACTGGAGCATGGGATAAGAACACAGTGTTATATACAGTCTCAACAGACCAGAGGCAGTATATATAGCAACTACTACTACTAGACTAGTTGTACTAGCACAACAAGCTCAAGAAGTCGTAGATGGGATGACTGAAAATATTTTATTTTTCATTGTTTTACTTCTTGCCTTTGACATGGTTTGGTTTTCTTTTAGCACTCAAATAATTTGGGATGAGAAGCAGGACTCAATATTAATTACAATCAATATGTAAAATAGAAAGGATCTCCATAATCTAAACAGCCCCTAGTACTACAAGATTTGGCAGCTGGTAGTCAGCTATATCATCAAATAGGGGTGATGAGTGGTACAGTTGTATCCTCGGAGAAAAGCACAACACAACACAAGAGTTTCAGCCAAAGTATACAAAACATTTTATGTCTCCTTTAATGATGCACTCATGGTAACTGTAGAGAGGAAAATGGCTTCCTTCCTACAGTACTTGTTTCTAATTGGTTATCAGATATTAACACTGAAATGCATTTCTGTTGTAGCCAACTCTCAAGTGCTAGCTTGGTGTTTTTATAAGCATATTTACATGCAGTATACAGTACATAGCTTTCTTGTTAATTCACTCAAGCAGCCATACTGTTACCAGATATGGCTCACAGCAGATTACAAACTATACATGGAAGCATTGCTTTTTTAATATTTTGCTTCATCATGTAAAAGTCCACATGCAACTTCTGTGCATCCAACCAAGCGCACAAAGATAAGATAAATAATTACTTCCTGAAATGCAACAAATGATCTCTATATATTATTTCTTCTGGACATTACTAACTCATTTTGCCAGCAAACATGGTAAACATGAGATTTACAGGAGCTTGTCAATGAACCCTAAAGTCTTCAAAGAAAATAGCTGCACTGCTGCAGTGTGTTAACTTTTTAAGTCTGCACTGAGGTACTGTGGGAACACTTGCAATCTATGGAACAGCCTGCTGACGCAGTGTTTCCACTGAGGTGGAGGTGGTGGTTAGTTCTGTGGTCCCTAACCTGTCTAGTGTGATTTGTTCAGTTAACATGTTTGACCAGACAACATCTCAAAGTCCATAAGCATCATAATGTCTTACTTTATTTACATGCAATCACTGTATACCTTTGCAGCACAGCTGATGAGACACCAGTAATATTCCATTCCCAGCATAAAAAACAACTAATTTTAAGTTAAGAAACAACTTAAATATGAATGAAAAAGACAGCTGAAAGCAAACCTAGGATCATATCTAGGGAGACACTTGTTATGTAATGTTAATACAAAGTAATATAAAGTCAATATAAGATTTTAATATCAGAAGTAAACAAAAAAAAACCTTGACTGACAATCACTGTGAAGTTTACCTTCCCCTGCAACTCTGCGTCTTCATGAGTAGTCAGGATTTTTTATTTTTTAAACCATTATCTCATCTGTAACAGGCTTATTTATAGCTGCCGGTAATATAGGCCAGAATGGCTCAGCAGTCAAACCATAACAAGAGCCAAAACAAAACACAGCCCATGCAGCCTGTAAGCAAAGCTGCATATAACAAATAAGCACACTAATGAAACAAACGAAACGAGAAATGTGGTTGAAAAGGATAAGGTCAGGCCTGAAAAAGAAAGAAAAAAAAACAACCCAAAAACACACACCTGTAGTTGCTAATCTCCTAGAATTATACCACTGACTCCTGGTCAAAAAGACATGCAAATTAATGCATGCATGTGTATTTGATCTGATTCCACCCCAGCCCAAGGCATACAGCAAACAGTGCAGTCTGGTGCATTACAACCCAGCTCAGTTAAAATATTTATCAGTTATTAGAAAACTGAAGCAATGTTTGTTTTGAACGGCTTTCAAAGTGACTGTGAGGAAAATTAAGCGAGGACCGAGTGAGGTTTTCTTGGCATGAATTAAACTCAGTGAAAAGCAATAGTCTTGCACTGTTGTAACATATACTGTAACATATAATGACTGCAGAACCAAAAGGGAAAAACAAATCGAAAAAGTTTCTGAGAATTTAATAATTTAAACAAAACGCATGTGCACACACACAAATACAATACCCTAGTAAAAGAAAATGATCTCATAATATTTTTGCAATGAAATTTTTGTAATGTTTGGTACGAGCTGCCCACAGCCACTGGTGATACAACTTTATTCTTCTGCCCTGTTTCTGTG